>BLKR01005949.1:0-68589 GCA_011170035.1 Teleogryllus occipitalis | reverse complement strand
CCGCCCCCGCTCCCGCCCCCGCCCCGCCCCGCCCCCGCCCCCGCCCCAGCCACAGGACATGGCAGCGACACAGCCGGCCCCAACACTCCACTAGCCCTTCAGGCCGTCATCAATCTCGCCCCGCCCCCGCCGCTCGCCCCTGATCGCTCGTCATCGCCCGCCGACAGTAATTGGGCGTGTCGCCTATCGCTGGCCGTCGCCGGCTGTCATTAGCCGTCATCAGGTGTCAATCGCCTTGCGCCTTGCCAGCGCACTGAGCAGGGGGGCGGGGCCGTGCGTGGGAGGGGAGGCCGGTGCACGGAGCTGCTCGTCGCTGCAACGTCGACACTCAGCGACAGGAAGCGCACGTACCACTCCTCCGGAGAGAGAGCGCGAGGGATGGAGTGAGCTGCCATCCGTCACTTGTCACGCCCCTCAAGGGTGGCTTCACAAAATGTCGCCCGGGAGAGGTGACTCAGGGCATCATCTGATGTCACTGCAGTACCTCTGACCCGGAGTTCCTAGGTTCGAGTCCCGATGGTGGTTGGATTTTTTGACACTAGCTAGATAGCTAAGTCGATTCAGTCGCTGTCTGGAGGAGAATTCCAACGACCGGCTGCTCTGTTCGATAGTTTCTCGTGGTATCTCCGATCAACACCAGGCGAATGCCGGAGCAGTACCCTAACAAACGGGCCACGGACCGCGCGCGATTTTTCCTTCCTCTTCCTTGTCCTATCCTCACCCCTTACACACACATTTACTCTAACATGCACTACACTACCACACATAACGGGAACGTTGTGCTTGTCTAGGTTGGGGTGATGCCTCGCTGGTCAAGATAGCCGGTTAGGTAAAACCCCGAAAAAATCGTTGTCGTCAATAGAAAATAACATATCTTCATAAAATGAGATTTTGCATGTTGTACAATCGAAAATGTATGTAAAACTAGAAACTAGATGGAACGGAAAACCTCTAACAGTACCTATATCATTTGCCCTGCAGATAAATCTGTGAATACAACAAAGACAACAAAATACATCTTCTGACCGCATCACATGCAACTGAACTTAATGTATCGTAGTATCCAAATAAGTGACTTGTAGACTTGAATTACAATAAAAGAAAAGTCATAAAGGTTTCCTAAATAGAGTATGACATACGTGATTAAAGTAGTTTTATTTTGCTCGGCCGCAACCTTTCCTACTCGCAACTGTCAACCTCGTGTCGCAAACTTTCCTAATCGCAAAATGAAATGTCGCTTTCACCACTCGTATCGTAATAAATATTTCGTTAATTTAACACCATTTGTTTCGATCTCCCGTCTGGCATTACGATTCTGTGTCCGGAACGATATACATATGTAGGTACTACAAGTGAAGGATACTCTAGTATTATTTTGGAAGGGCGTTTTCTTCGACCACGCGAACTACATTTTCATTTCGATACTCGTTTAGCCTGTACTCGTTACAGGAATGTGCCTAATCTATATCCGAACACAAAGAGCAGACAATTTAAAAAGTGACGCCGTTTGTTTTCGCTTGAACTTTGAGGTTCTCTCACGAGTTGCGTTTCTCTTGTCGTGATTGATGAATGCTAAGTGGTTCTTACGAAAAATTATTTCATGAAAATAACACTCGTTGGATTACATATTTTTTAAATAATACATTTACGCTCTGGAAGCTGCATTTTATAAAAAGCTGCGTTTTATTTAACCATTATGAAAAACTTTCAGAAAATATGCAATAGATATTACGCAGCTTATTCATTTGGATCAGTTATTCACATAGGTAAAATTATATTTTGAATCTTCAGAATTGCAGTGGCACCACGCTTCACTTAACATGACTAGTAGACAGTCCTATGATTAAAAAAGAGTATGTATCATTTAATTCGTAATATGTACTACAAAACGACGTTGCATATTTTTCTTTTACTCTCCTACAAGACGGAAAGCTCATGCTTAATTTCTGTGCATTTTCTTGGTTTATTGAAAAGGATTTTAGAAATGGGTCTAGTGGGATCTGAGATGATTGGACTGCTATATTGTATCACTCACAGTTTATGCATTGAGAGGACTGGAGTTCAGGAACTGACATTGCAAAGACCCACAAAGGCATAAAAGAAGACTGGGTCTCATCACATTCAATTTGGTGTGCAATTGTAATAAATTGAGCATGCGTCTGGTCCACAAATTTTATATTAATGCATGTCTTCGTTTATTTCGTAGGAAATATGTTAAAATTGCTTGTTCGCGGTAAAAAACTTATATAATTCTATAACTATAAACATGTTTTCATTAATTAATTGTTCTTTTTATTTATTCTTTTGAACTGTTTATCATTCAAACTACAAATTCAGTGAGTTAGAAACTACCATCAATATATCTCCATGTATTCCTTCAGATCTCTGAAAGAGAAAGATGGTTGATTTCACAATCCTGTAAAAATATCGTACATATATACCCTGAATTTTCAAATTCACATTTTATTGCGAATAATATAAGAAACATTGGACACTTCCTGATTTCTTCGAACTAAATCGAGGATGTGTCATTGTCCTTCCCCATCCTGACTGTGCTCATCAGCATTGTATGAACGAACCTGTCTGTTCTAAATTTCCTCTCTGACACTTACTAAAAACACGTTCAATGCATTTTCTCGCGCCATTCAGAAAAGGATATCCGGTTCAAGCAATATGATGCGCTTGTAAAAATAGCGTAACCTAAGTGAACCTTTTCACGCCATGTAGAGCGCATGACGTACATATATGACTAACTAAGCTCATGTAGTATAATGTGACAGCCTGAAAACTTCGTGGAAGCAACGGCAAGTCTCCACTAGAATCTATTTTTCACAGTGAGCAGATGTAAATCTCTAATTTGAATGTTTCTCACTTGTGAATGCTGCAGGGATTGAGACAATATTTTCTCTTTCTCTGATGTAAATCATCATAATGCAATTGTCTCACAAAATATTAAGAGTAAATGTCTTCATAGAACGAAGTCCTTTGGAAAAAATCTTGTACTAATAGCTGAAATATCACACATTGTTGTAGTATTAATTTATCACAATCAACTATTAAAAAGGAAAATATTTTCCATTTATTCTATCTATTCTTGTTCTACGTTGCCTATTTCCATTCTACAGAATCCCGCTAAGCATCGCCCTGTCTCGTCCCGTCCCTTTCTACGCGATACCAACCTGTCACTCCTCTCCTTGTCCCTCTTCATTATGCCATCCCTGCCCATTCTCTCCCAGTCCCCGTCACTCCATTCCCCATTCCTCACCGTGTCCCTCCCCAACCTGCCTCTCAACATCCTGTCCCTTCTCACCTTGTCCCCACTGTCTGGAGGAGAATTCTAGAGGCCGGCTGCTCTGGTCGGTAGTTTTTCGTGGTTTCTCCGATCAACATGAGGCGAATGCCGGAGCAGTACTCTAACAAACAGGCCACGGACCGCTCGCGATCTTTCCTTTCTCTTCCTTGTCCTATCCTCTCTCCTTACACACACACTTACACTAACATTCACAATACTACCACACATGCCCGGAGACCGGTCGGGAGCATTGAGCTTGCCCGACTGGGGCGGTGGCGGATACCTGGTTATTCTATATTAAATTATGTTATTTTTTATTCTTGCCTGCTCAAAAGTATTCATGTCAAATTTGAGAATAATCACTCTGGTGGTTCTAAATTGTGTGTTGCACGGATAAATATACATATTCTCATGTTTATGTAATAAATTATTATGTGGTTCCGAAAGAAATGAAAATGTGTACTGGGATGAAATGGCCACACTGAATCTAAATTGTATGGAGGTGCACACGATGTCTATCAGATACTATTGTCCAGCCGACAGCGTATAAATCATGACAACCGAGAGCATTGGTAAGGCAGTCATTGACACCGTGGTCGGGTGAGTAGTTGTATACTGTTACGGACATTACAGCCATTAGTCACATGTGGAGGTGCAGGTTATAAGCGGAAGGGGACAATGTTCCATTCTAGCTAGAACGTTTTCCCTCCGCCACGTATCTCCCCCAGACGTTCATCGCTCCCGCCGGGACAAGATCTAAGCTCCCGACTGATTTCCTAACAAGCGGTAGTGTAGTGCATGTAAGTGTATATGTGTGTGTAGGAAGACAAGGACGAGGAAGGAATGATCTCAAGAGGTTCGTGTTTATTTGGGAAATCCTCCGGAATACTGAGAGCTTGACAAGGATTTATGAGAGGAATACAACGTACACAGAAGTTCTCTAGGAGTAGTATTATATGGATGAACTCAAATCCAAGCGCATAAAACCTTGTAAATGATTTCTCGTTTCAGCACATTGAAACATCGGGTGTGCCGTACCCTTTTCTCTTCAGAGGAGAAAAAGATTCACGAAACACTTCCTATTGCTTTGAAATACTTGAGAGAAAAAGATTCGCGAAATACTTCCTGTTGCTTTGAAATACTTCGAAGGCCAAAGGATTGAAAGAAGTCATTGATCGGCGAATACATTCTAGTATCAGCATAGTTTCATGGCATCCTGTCCTTGGATCTTTCGTGAATTATCCTGTAAGTCAGAGGTTCTCAAACTTTTCTGCCCGCGGCCCGCCCGTCTTGACGTGCCAGCCGACCGCACCCTTTGTAATTTATTATATATAATACAAATATTTTTGCTATATTTTTTGGTTTGCATTTTTTCATAAAAGCAAGTACAGGATAATACAAAAGTTAAAACAAACAAAGCTATTAAATTTATTTCCTTTTCAAAGTTTTAAGACCTTGAAAAATCAACATTAAAATGAAATAAAACATAGTTTACATATGATTATCAGAGAGAGTTTTTAAAAATTAATAAAAAACATTCAAACCTAAAAAAAAGATTGCCATTCTAAAAAGATACTATCGCATTAAGATCGCTTAGTAATCGTACATTTTGCAAACAGTATATTTGTTTGAAAAACAAAAGTTTTGATTTTTTCAATCAAATTAAAGGACATATGTATTGAAAATGAAAATGAAAAGTTTAAAAAAATGTTGTTTTTCTTCAATTTTCACAACATCTAACAAATTTGTCTTTAATTCAACAAGTTTAAAAATAAAATATAATTTAACACTTTTCTTCCTGCTTAACAAATAAACACAATATTGATTTTCAAAATTTCTCGCGCCCCCCTTCTACAGCCAAAGAGCTTCAAATGGGGGTCACGCCCCACAGTTTGAGAACCTCTACAAGTCAATGTTCCTTTGCCGGACGGCTGTATGACGGTGTATTATCGCAGATGGTTAAGCACCTATCGTACATCACCGTCGAAGTACGCAACAGTGTTGTGACAGTGAGGTATGGTATTATTCAAAATGGCTGTGAGTGGATGTCAATGAGCCCCGCTCCTGATTTGATGGAGAAGGAAGGGGTTCAGCAATTCAGAAGCTTCGTGACTAATGCTAGGTATTGATCTGCAAATTGATTTCATGCTTCTCCGTAAGATCATGTTTGTCAACCAACACCGGATCCGGTGTTCCAATAATGTCAAGTCACATGTTCTCTTCAGGAATTTGTCAAGATCATGGCATAAGACCCTTCCACAACCCGTGCTATAATTGCTTTCTTGAAACAGAAATTGTCGTCTTTCAAATATTTTAGTTTTCTATTCTATATAAAAATAATGAAGTTCACTTGTTTCCTGTTTTGGATATACACTAGTAATGAATATTTACCATTATTAGTAAAGCACCTTGCTGAAAATCAGTGACCATTGTTCTCGATTATTTTCTGTCTTCCAATAGCTTCTTCAAGGTTTCCTCTTCAGTTTCACCCAGCCATTCCTTTGTTGACCGATCATGCGATTTTTCACCCCCATCTTGCCCAGGACATTCATATTATCCCAGTTAGCCTCCTTTTGTTCAATAAATTGCAGGATTAACTGATAACAAATAGCGGACTGTCACTGTTTCACATTCAGTTCGTGAATGACCACATTGTTGGTGTAATCAGTATTATTTAACATACAACAAAAACATATTATTTATTCATACAACAAATACTGTAACAGTTATTTAGGTAATCAGTCCAGAAAAACGTTTCTAACAATATCAGTAAGTTGTTTTGGAAATAATAGAATTTTGAAACGAATACTATCATAACTTACCGGAAATTTGAGGTACGATTTTTCACTTCGAACCATGTCGCATTTTCTTCTTTTTGATTTAATAGTGCATCCTGCCTTCAGGACTTGCAACACCACAGCAGACGTGGCCATATATTTTAAATCACAAATCAAGAACGGTCCGAAAAGGAAGGGTATCGTTCTGCTGTGACATCCGGCCTGCTTTCCAACATGTAATACATTAGCGGCAAAAGCAACATTAGAACGATGTAGAGCAAATAATGGAGGCGATGCCGAACGAATTAACGAACCAAGTTCGTTATTTGTGTCATCGGCCGTTTGTCGTTCAATACCTTTCTGAAATACCATCATAAGGAAAAGTCATATAAATAAGAAATACTCTTTCTTTGGATCATATGCCGACTTCAACTCCTTTGTATCGATTGTTTTTAACAGACGGCGAAACATTAAAATCGTAACAGACTCGTCGTTTAAGAATGGATTTTAGTTTCTCTGTTAGTTACGTTAATTCGATATAACTGTACAGTGTTACGAAAACAATCAAAATCCGACATGTATGAAATGCATATTTTGTTCCAGACACAACCGTGGCCCTCTTTGGCATCTGACTTACTAATCGACTCGCAAGTGCCACGTTGTTGGAACTTTAGGCAATAAATCACGTGGCCGTGCCCCCCCCCCTGTATTAAATTCCCACATTACGTGGGCTGCCTTGGTTGTGGCGTCAATTGGCTATCGTAAAGCGCAAACGCGGACGTTTCAAAACCCCGCCGCCCGCCACCCCTCTGGGCCCTATGAAGCGCGTTTGACGCGGGGCGGGGAATTATGCACAAATTCATAAGGCCTGTCGTCCATCTCGCGTCGCTGCGACCGGACGCGGCGCGGGGGGGAGAGGGGGAGGGGGGATAGGACGCGAGTTATGGGGCCGGCGGAGGGGAAACTCGATATTAAAACGGCGGTCGCGGTGGGCGCTGGCGGCCGCCTCGATTTATCGCCGCCAAGTCGCGGCGGGCAGCGACTAATTGCGTCGTATATCAGGGCGCGGCGGTGGCGCCACCAGCGTCGGACTCGAGAAGCTCGACACGTCAAGCGGCTGTCAGGGCCGCGAGGACGCGTGGAGCCGCTCCACGGGCAGCGTATGGGGACAGCGCTTGGAGCTGGTGGGCTGGGGCACAAGAAGACATGTATTTTCAGGGATTTCCAACTCTTTTCATGTATCATTTTCATTTCAACTCTTTTCTGGAGTGGCATCAATTGATGTCACTCCAGGGCCTCTGACTGGGTCATAGGGTTCCACTTTCAGGATTTTCGAAACTAGCTTCACAGTTGGGTTGGATTCAGCCGCTGTCTGGAGGAGAATTCTAGTGGCCGACTCCTCTGGTCGGTAGTTTTCCGTGGTTTCTACGATGAACACCAGGCGCATGCCGGAGCAATACTCTAACAAAAGGGCCACGGACTAGGCGTAATCTTCTCTTACTCTTCCTTGTTCTATCCTTACCCCTTAATTACACACACACATACACACTTATATCCATTACACCGCCACCCATGTCAGGAGCTTACACCTTGTTCCGGCCTGGAGCAGATGGAAGATACCTGTTTGACGAAAAACTCCAAGGTGACGAATAAGTCGGTGTCGGATCTCGCCATCCAGCAAAGAAAGATGAACGCCAACTCCCGCGATAAAAGAATGCATTACACCTACGGGACTAATGACTTTATATGTTGACGCGCCCTGAATCACGAATCAATCAATAAATAAATTTAAAAAAAAATGTTTTTATGGTATCTTCAGTACGCAGCATATAAGATAATAATTACAGAAATAATAGCACTTTATGACTTAAAAATGAGATTAAGACAAAACATTGAACAGAAGTTTGGAAAAATTGTTTTTCAGTTTAGTTTTATTAATTTTCTTATATTACTATCATTTTCAATTTTGAAAAAAAAAACAAGCTTTCAGAAAGAAAATCACAGATTCTAATTGCAAAAAGATTTGATTTTCATTAATCGAAATTATGTGATAGTCCAAAAGAGAGGCGAATGTGTTATTGGTTGTTCTCAGGGCTTGTTTTCTGACGGAACGTGACGGAACGGTGGTCCGGTACCTCGGGAATAATAATTACTAAATTATTTTATATATAAATAACTATTTCTATTTAATTCATAATTAATTTGAGGCGCTTTCTGGGACCTAAAATTTAAAAAATCAACCACTGGTTATTCTCATCTTTATGTAAGAAATTATCAACTTCATATTTTTTGTAATGAATGGGATTTTGATCTTTGTTATATACTGATTAGTTGCCGGTACTTATTAGACTACCGATCCCCCTAGACCATTGTTCATCATTGACCTCCTTCAAAATTTCATCAACCCTCGTCGATACCGGACTCCTTAAACAATCCTTATTTGGAAATGCAAAAGTATTAATACATTCACTACCAACCACAATCACGATTCCATTTCATCTGTTCCTGTATCCTTATTCTTTTGCAACACATTTGGGTCTATAAACGAGATAAATTGGCGAGCGAGTTTTGACGTTGAAATGAATGACGACGGAGCAATGGTGAAATGAGGCAGGAGAGGCGTGATAACCTCGAGATGACCTGCAGAAGACCCTCTTTGCCCACCAATTCCAAAAGACTCGAACGAAATTTGAACGGCGATTCTAGTTGTGGGAATAATAATAATAATAATAATAATAATAATTATTATTATTATTATTATTATTATTATTATTATTATTATTAATTATGTGCAGTGACGTACAGTGCGGGGTGTGACGCTGAAGGAATCGAGTGTGTAAGAAACACATTCGAACTCTGATCCGCGGTGAAGTGAAGTGTGGTGAGGTGAGGTGGAGTGCTATAAAAGCTTCCACGGTGAAATGTTCATGTTAATTTGTAAAGTTTGTAAAGTTTTTAAGTTCTCTAATGTTAAGTTAGTGTATTCTGCCACCAAGTTCTCAAACTTATTTGAAGAATTAATAATAAATCTAATCTAATCCATAACAGGCGTCGCCCACCTTGAAGTATGTGGGTTGCAGCGGTTATTCACAAAGTGGTCGATTCTCTGGGATCTATTTGAACTTTCCTAGATTTCCCTAGTTTCAATTAAGTCCCTTTCTGGAGAGGGTTGTGAAGGACTCGCTGTTTTAGTTTTCGCAAGTGCTGATATTCGATTTTTTTATACCCTGTGAAATATTTAATATCGAGGAATATATACGTTTTTAACAACCGGTTTTTGGATTTTATTGTTAGCACATGAAGGACTACTAAAATAGTACTTTCTACAATAAGAAAGTCTGTGCTATTTATAGCACCACTAGTTCGAGTAAAGAGTTGTTTTACAAGGTGTGACCCAAAAGTAAGTTGAATGATCTCGCGCTGCCGAAGCAAGCCGCTAGCAATGCGTGCAGTGATGGGTAAGGTAATGGTGGTGTCTGGAAGTCATTGATACCCGCGTTTGTTGCCTTCGGTCTGTTGCACCTGTGCGCTTCCTTGCTAGTTCAAACCCTTGTCATGAGTCATCGGAATTTCATCGGAAGGTCCTCGGAATTTCAAGATGCCGCCTTTCAAGCACCAGCGTTACGCGATAAAATTTTGCGTTGCGCTCAAGAAAACGTGCGCAGAGACCGTTGCCATGCTGAAGGAAGCTTATGAGGATAATAGAACCATGACCCAAAATAAGGTTTACCACTGGCACAACTTGATCCGGGAGGGCAGAGCTGACGACGAGGACGAAGACTGCTCTGGATGCCCGTCAACATCACATTCCGATCACAATGTGAAGAACGTGAGGGCCATGTTGAACTCTGATTGACGCCTGAGTGTTAGAATGCTGGCTGATGGGTGTAATATCCCTAAAACTACTGTGCATCGCTGTGTTACCGGAGGTTTGGGGCATGCAGAAGATCTGCGCGAAGTTGGTCCCCAAGGTGCTTTCCGATCAAAAGAATGTTGTTCGTGCAACAATCTCAGGTGACCTCTTGGAGCAGTGTGAAAGTTTTTGGAGCAGTGTCCGCATTTTTTTGGATCGTGTTGGACTTGGCACCAGCTGACTACTTCTTGATCCCGAAAATCAAGACGGAACCCTAGGGGTGACACTTCCAGACTTTGGAAAATGTCGATGAAGCGACGATGAGGTGATTGAAGGAGGTCCCCGTCGACGCTTTTCAGAGAGCGTTCAGCGCCTAGGAAAACGCTGGCGCCGGTATGCCGACGCGGAAGGAAGGTACTTTGAAGAACTTTAGTTGCTTGTACCTTTATCTGCAATAAATCTTTTTTTTCTGGACTTATTCAACTTACTTTTGGGACACACCTTGTATTTTGTGATCTAAATACGTATCAAAAAATTGCTAATTACCTTACTTTGGAAATACATAATTTCGGAAATGAGTTGTTTTTTAACTCTTCTTTGTTTGATATCTTGGCCCTGATGTAGGACCAAATCAGAATCGAAACACTGGTGAGACGATGAAAATTAAAAATATTGCTAAAGTGCATGAATTGGCATAATTTATAATGTTGCCAGAGAACTCTAAATGCTGTGGAATAACTCTTCCTTCAAGAAAGACTGAAAACTGAGTGGTTTAACAAAATATATCTTCTGTACATGTAATTTAAAATGATGGAAAGCTGATCAAAATGTTTTACCTCCATAGAGCATAGCGCAAGAAGGTGTTAAATCAAATAATTAATAATTACTTTCCTACGATTATTTGTATGTCCATTCTGTACCCATGAGCCCCAGCGTCGTGAAGGTGTGTCAGAGGGAGTATGTAACGGGAGAAAGATGAACGCCGGGTTGAATACTTGTGGTGCATTATTCAATGCCTTGGTTACAAGTATAGGCTTACATGCCCTACAGCGACTAAGTAGCCCAACCCTCGGTCGGTGGTCGCCACGAGGACGGAGGAGGAGGAGGAGGAGGAGGAGGGGTGGCAGGTAGGGCCGGTGAAGACAGGCAGGCGCTGGATCGCTCGCGGTCCCAAACAGCATCGATTCCCGCTTTGGTCAACCAAAAAGAAACAGCAAAGAGGGCGCTGACGAGCGGCGGTCAAGGCAGGTAGGTTAGTTAGTTTAGTTAGTTAATGCCTTATTTTACGTGGCGAGACTCGGGCCATCAGGCCCGCTCTTCCGTCTAACCACGCAAATTTCGCTACGCACCTTTCACCGCCTAGCGGAGAAAGGAGGTATTATCTTGGGCGACTAAACAGGCGGAACTCAATTTTGCTCAGAGGCTTCATTTAGGCTTGAGGATCTTTTACATGAAGTAAATCTACTACATGGGACAGCCGGCTTTACTTCCCCTCCGAAGGAAGGCGTACGAAGGATTTTATCGCCCTCAAAAAACCCTCGGCTTCGAACCCGCAAACTCGGGTACAACAGTCCGGTACGCTGACCGTTATACCACCGAATCCGTAACGGTTGGCGGTAGATCACTCGCGGTTCCGAACGGCGTCGATTCCCGCTTTGGTCAGCCCGTGGGCAACCGTAGAGTGGGGCGTTGCCTCGCTCACGAAGAGCGCCGGGAGCGGTGGCTCAGTGCATCAACTGATGTCACTGACCGAGAGGTCCTACGTTCGAGTCCCGATGGCGGCAGGTTTTTCGACACTAGCTTTTCAGCTAGATAGTTTTCAGCTCTGATCGGTAGTTTTCCATGGTTTCTCCGTTCAAGAAACAGGCCACGGACCGCGCGCAATCCTTCCTATCTCTTTCATGTCGTATCCTCATCCCTCACACACACACACACACACTTACACCACACGCATGCCGGGAGACCGATCGGGGACTTAGAACTTGTCCCGGCTAAAGCAGTACCCCCTGGTAGGAGATACCTGGTTGAGGAAAACCCCGCTAGTCGACGGTATGTCAGCGCCAGATCTCGCCAATGGGGGAAGATCACCGGCACCTCCCGAGCAAAAATACGCACTACACTTACGGGACTAATGACCATAGTAGTTGACGCACCCGGAAACACTAACAATCAATTAACCAACCAACGAAGTGCGCATAATGCGACAGTTCCTGCGACCTTATCCGGCATTTGTATACCACATCAGCTGCATCAGCAGGGATGGCTCTTTTCTTGTTGGGACCGGCTTACAAGTCTCAGAGCATGAACTGATGTCACTGCAGTGACTGGGTGGCGGATTTCTAGGATTCGAGTCCCGACGGTACCGGGGTTTTCGATACCAATTACATAGGTCGAAGTCAGACGCTGTCTGGAGGAGAATTCTATCGCCCGGTTGCTCTGATCGGTACTTTTCTGTAGTTTCTCCGACATGAACAGGTGAAAGCCTAAAACAAACGGGCCCCTGACCGCGTACCATTTATTCTTCCTCTTCCTTGCCCTGTTCTCTTCCCTTACTTATACACACATACACTTACACGTACGACACTACCACAATTGTCGGGAGCCCAATCGGGAGCTTAGAGCTTGTCCCAGCTGAGGGGGTTCCCGCTCGCTTGTGGGAGATATGGTTGGGGAAAACCTCGCAAGCCGCCATGTAGGACGACGCCGGATTTCGCTATCCAGCGAGAGAACATCACTGCCACCTCACGCGATTAAAAGAACATGCACTACACTTACGGGACTAACGACTTTAGCCGCCGCCGAGCCCGGAATCACTAATAAATTAATCTAGTTGGGTGTCAAATACAAGGACGATTTGCGGGATGTAGGCTAGCGGTCAGTCGGACCATCAGGAAACGATACACACACCAATGCAAACTAGGGCGAGGGGCGCATAGGCCAGGGGCGCAAGGTAGCAGCCCAAAGGAAAACAATCTTGCCCTATGCTCATAAGGAGTTAATACGTTTTGATCGGATGCTCCACGCTTCACGACTCTTGTGATGGCACGTGTCCCTGGTGTCGAGCTCCGGCAGAACGGACATCTCCGTGGCGAGGGGCAGCGAGGATTTCCCGGGGCGTCCTCCTCCTGCGTTCGAGGGCTGGCGCCCGTCGCCGCACAACTTGTGAAGCGCGGCGGCCGGGGGCGGCGCGGCGACAGAGGGGAAGGGCGGCCGTCAGTCGTGCGGGGAGGAGTGGCGGGGGCTTTTCCATTTACCACAGAACGCCCGCGGCGCCGCCGCGAACGCCACACCCCAACGTCGCTCCGCGCGCCGCACTGTGGCTCAGCGGCGGCGACGCGAGCGGGGGCGGCTGGAGAGTTCCGTCGCAGCTGACGCTGTCGCCCCCGCCCCCCCCCGCCGTCCCCGCCCCCCCCCGCCGTCCCCGTCGCCCCCCCCCGCGACCCCGACGCCCACGCCGCCCCCGACGCCCGCGCCGTCCCCGCCGCCCCCGACGCCCCGCCACCGCCGCCGCCCCCGCCGCCCCCGCCGCCACCGCCGCCACCACCGCCGCCCCCGACGCCGCACCCGCCGCCGCACCGCCGCCACCTCCACCGCCGCCGCCACTGCCGCTGCTTCCCCCGCCACCACCGCCACCACCGCCACCGCCGCCGCCACCGCTGTCACCGACGCCTCAAACACGCCACCCCCGCCACCGCCGCCGCCGCCGCCACCGCCACAGCTGCCGCCTCCGCCGCCACCGCCGTCACAACCGCCGCCACCGCCGCCACCACCGCCATAGCCACCGCCTCCGCCGCCACCGCCACAACTGCCGCCACCGCCGCCCTCGGCGCCCTCGCCACCGTCCCCGCCACCGCCGTCGCAGCTGCCACCGCCACGGACCCACACGCAGACGCGCCCTCAACGCGTCAAAACTCCCGGAATAATTTTACATGTCAGAAGAGTCTTTAATATTTCGTGTGCGCAGCCATCACAGAGCGACGCGTTCTTCGTCGCTGCGAGTTAAAAACTTCATTAAGCGCACGGCTGATAAAAAGAGCTGCGCGCCGCGTCGCGCCGCCGCAGGAGAAGGAAGCGGAGATGAAAGGGCGCGGCCCGCCCGGATCGGATAAACAGCGTCTGCGGCGGCACCGCCAGATGGCAGCGCGAGCGCCCGTCGTTTGTCACCGGCGGGGCGGGGGCGGCGGCCGGGGGGAGGGCGGGGCGGCGGCGTCGCGCTGGCGGCGAAGGCGAAGGCGGCGGCTGACGGATGCCGGCCATTTGCCGCCGACCCGGAGCTCGAGAAGGGCAAAAATTCACCCCGGCGCGGGCGGCGCGGCGGCGCGGGGGCGGGGCGGCGCGGGGCGGCGAGGGGGCGGGGCGGGAGCCGTCGCGCAGGGGTTATTTATGTGCGGCCGGCCTCGCACCTTGGCGCTATTACCCCGCGCGGCTCGCGTGCTCCGGCGCCCCATCCATCACGCGGCGCCACCCCCGTCCCACCCCGCACCCCCCGCCACCCTCGCCGCCCGCGCCACGCCCCGCCGACGCTTCCGGCGGCGCCCGCCGCGAGCGCCTGCCTGTTTTGCCCACAGCGAGATTTCAATCTGAGACCCGGCGCCGAACCCTGGCCCCGCTGCTCGAGGTGTAGGTGAAGCGGAAGCGGCGGCGTAGGCACTGTCGCACGCGAAGACGGAAACAAAGAAGCGGAAACGTTGGTGGAGATGAAGTGGAAGTCGGAGGTGAAGTGGAAGGGGCGGTGTAGGCGCTGTCCCACTTCAAGGCGGAGGCGAAGAAGAAGCGGAAGCACTGGCGGAATTGTACTCGAATGCGGTGGCGATGCGGAAGCGGCGGCGCAAGCGCAGTCCCACTCCAAAACGGAGACGAAAAAGAAGCGGCTGCGTTGGAGGAGATGCACTCGAAGGCAGAGACGAAGAAGAAGTGAGCGCATGCTGAGTCACTAAAGCGGAGGCGAAGCGGAAGCGGTGGCGCAGGCGTGACCCACTCCAAGGCGGAGACGAAGAAGTGGAAGCGCTGGTGGAGATGCACTCGACGGTAGAGGCTAAGTGAACGCAGGCTGAGACGCTCTACACCGGAGGCGAAGCGGAAGCGGTCGGGCAGGCGTGTCCCCCTTGAAGGCGGAGGAGAAGAAGAAGAAGCAGTTACGCCACCGGAGAAGGCGCAGCGGAAGCGTCAACCCAGGAGGCGGCGAATTGGGGAACGCTTTGGCGGCGGCGGCGGTGAAGGTAGTTGTGGGGACGAATCCGGAGGTGGTGGCCGCGGAGTTGGTGTGGTCGGAATCTTGGGGCGGAGAAGGTAAATGCAGAAGCGCGGGCGACGGTATAGTCCCGGCGGGTACAGAGAAGGAGGTAGATCCGTAAAGTGATAATAGCAAAGTTTTAAAAAAATATTGAATTTAGACTCAAAATTTGATGTTTTTTTTGTTGTTAATTCGTTAGGCAAAAATAAAATGTATCGCTCTTTATAAGACCCTGCTATTAGTGATTCGGCTAACTTAACATCAAGTTAGCCCTGCAATATCAAGTTGGTTGGTTAGTGATTCCGGGTCCGTCAACAGCTTAGGTCATTAGTTCCGGAAGTGTAGTGCATGTTTGTTCCTCGGGAGATGGCGGTGATCTTCCCCCGCTGGATGGCGAGATCCGGCGCCAACCTACAGTCAGCTAGTGGGGTTTCCCCCAACCAGGACTCTCCCACCAGCGGGGCACCTCCCCAGCCGGGACAAGCACTAAGGTCCCGACCGGTCTCCCGGAATATGTGGTAGTGTAATGCATGTTAGTGTAAGTGTGTGTGTGTGTGTGTAAAGGAAAGAAGATAGGACAAGGAAGAGGAAGGAAATATTGCGCGTGGTCCGTGGCCCGTTTGTTAGGGTATTGCTCCTGCATTCGCCTGGTGTTTATCGGAGAAACCACGGAAAACTACCGATCAGAGGAGCCGGTCGCTAGAATTCTCCTCCAGACAGTGACTGGATTCGACCAAGCTGAAAAGCTAGTGTCGAAAATCCTGCCGCTGTCAGGACTCGAACCTAGGACCTCCCGGTCAGAGGCGCTGCAGTAACATCAGTTGATACCGCAATTTCAAGAAAACCATTAAATTACAAAGATAAATAAAAAACAATTACATGGGAATCTCTCATGACTTAGTAGCACGCTGTAAATATCCTAGAACTATCCACTAGCAGTATACCGTCTAAAAAGGTATTTTTCAGGAGATGGGAGAAAATTATATGGTGCTTTTTTTCAACGTTTCTGCAGGCGCCAGTCGAGTGGATGCATGGCGCGTTGGTGGCGGCGGGGCAGTTTGATAAAGGTGGCGGTGGTGGTGGTGGTGGTGGTGGTGGTGGTGAAGGCGAGAAAGTCTGCGACGAGGGCGCGTTTCGAATTCCGAACCATCGCAATGTCGCCGCCGTGTTGTGCTTGAGGGCGAATGTGTTAAAATATGTAATACGGTAAACCCACGTTAGGCCTCCGTGGACTTGAAATTTCTTACTTGTCCGAACGTCTTTATCAAAAGAATCTTGATTTTGTAATCCTGCTTACTTAAGAATAATATAAACGCGTGAACTTTCTACGTTCAGGTTGGAAAGTTCAAAAGACAAATACTCATGTCTGTATTACAGACTGTAAAAAGCGCTGTGTGTCCCTACACGAGATTTGTTAACTTATTGAGACTTGTCAATTTATTTCACATTATTGTTAAATAGATTAATAACTGATTGATTTACAACACAAATGAATGAATTCGCGTTTCAAACATAATAAAGATGTATATGTAAGGGGAAATTTAAAAAGAAAATAAACATAAAATAGTAATAATAAATGACGAAAATAAACATACAATTCTCGGTTATTTGATAGAATAAATCTGGCAAACATATTGTCGCATGAAGCTATTCATCGCCTCGCGTCGCTACAACTTTCGCATGTTCAGCCCTTTCTGTATATTAAGGGGAAATGAGTGCGGAGACAGGGAAAGTTGTCCGTGCCCATAGGAGCACCGGGCTCCCCAAGCAGGCAAGTAGCTCGTGCGGGCGCGGTTTGCCGCCCCTGTTCTAGGATAAGACCGGTCTGTGTGTGTGAGTGTGTGTGTGTGTGTGTGTGTGTGTGTGTGTGTGATTTCTGTATGAAGCGCCTCATATAATTCATTTTTTAAATGTTCCCCTCCCCCTAAATATCTTGTGAGGCAGTTGGCGGCATTAGGGGATGGAGAGGTGGAGGGCCCAGCCCAGCCGGGGGCGGCTACCGGAATTACCCCGGGCCACCGCCGAGGCCGAAGCGGTCTCTTTGAGGGTTTAGCGAGGCGCCTGGAGCCTCTCGTCTGGAAGGGCCCCCGCGCGCATTGAATAGGCGTCGAGGAGGCGAGGAATTCGGATTTGGACCCCTGGACGAGTATTGTACACTTAACTGTCTTGTAAACGTAAATTCCCTCACCAGTTTTTATGTTCTACTTTGTCGGCGTCTTGAATTTCTATGTATTCAAAACTATCACCTACATTTTCCTAATGGCAGTTTCAACGGAATTCTACTTTCTCAAGATTTGGCATCCACTCCATTGTATAAATACTCGTATTTAGGCGAATATATACACAGAATACAGAATGTGGGAGAAGAGAAAAGTGTCTGTCAATGATATTGTAAGCCATCAGGTACGCGGTACTCTTTCAAATATAATACTTAATAGAAATACAATTTAAAATATCTAAATTCGTTAAATTGTTCGTCATTTAAAATTAAATTTAAAATGTAGCTATTATTTAGATTTTTTTTTTCAGAAAGGTGGGGCATTCTGTCTCAGACCGGACAAATTTTCTAAAAATTTCGAATTGATGTATCCAGAGCATGTAGATATAAATATAAACGCTTCTAGTGAAGATAAAAGTTTGTTGTTGGCCTTGATTAAAAGCTAGCAAAATGATCTTTGACATAAAAAAGAGTTTTACATTATAAAAATAAAACCTTTTAAAAAAAATTAAATATTAATTTTTACTATAATCATGACTCTCATATATGCAGAAAAAATATTGGCGAATTCCGCAGAAATTCCGTCCACTTTTCGTTACCAGAGTCTGGCAAAAAGTGCTTTACTGCTGAAAATTCGCCGTTTTTCGCGCAGCATCACATAACTTTCTTTCTACTCCGCAGCGAGAAAGTAAATAGATGCCTTTCATTGGAAATTCTTTTACTGTGTTGCCAATTAGAAGAGCAAAACGTTCCTGTAGCTATGTTTTAAATCCTTCAGTTCGAAACACTCCACATACATTCACTGAAGAACTGGCTGCAACGGAAAAATAAATATTTTTCAATGTTTAAATTATTGTTTCAAACTTTTGATTAGACTTAAAGACATGGAAATTGTTGCAGTTGTGCTTGAGATTTTCTAAATCATACATTATTGTATCGCACCATACCATCGCTTCTAAATCATACAACAGGCGATAATTGTGGTTTGTTTATTATTCCTATGCACCCCTTGTGCAGAATCTTGGACTATAAATTAATAATTTTTAGAGTAGTCACTCTAAAAATAAGCCTATTTAAAAATAACACAGCTGCGAAAAAATCTAACTACTGAAGGGTAAATCCAGGGCAACCCATTATTAAACACCTTAGACTAGGCCGCCATTACGCTAGGATTAACACGAATTGGTTGTGCAAGGATTTCAGGGTCTTGCAGTTTCTAGACACTTTGATACTTCGAGTCAAGTCAGTGCAGTGGCGAACAGAAGACAACTAAAGTAGTGCAGTAGGAGTGAATGACTTGAATGAATGATTATGTATATAATGTTAAATAGTGCGAATGATGTGTGAATGCGAGAGAGGAAAAAATAAATCGAAACAATCAAATGTCTCACAATATCTAAGACGTTTAAAATCTTATTAGTCATAAGTAAAGACCGAATTCCTGTTATTGCATCTTTTGTTTACCAACTTGAAATTGGACGAAACCTTGACAGAAATTTGAATAATGAAACGGACATTATTTTAGAAATTGTTTTATTTCGCACTAAATTGCACGTTTGGGGGCTTACAGCACGATATTGCACGTTTTAGGTAATGCTGCCTGAAAATTGCACATTTTGAAATTTTACTGGACAAATTGGCAAGATTAACAATTTTATTGCATAAATATAATTTTTATATAATCAACCAGTTTTCAATAATCTTTTTTAGAAGTTTCGTTTAAGAAAAAAGTGTTTATGACATAGCCTAACAGTGCATTCGGGAGGTCTGTGAATCTCGAGTGCCGTTTAGTATGTATCAATTCTGTATTTTGTTTCCATAAGAATTGAGCGTCTGTATCTTTTCATGATGCCTATTGCCTATTAACATTTTGGAGTTATTGCAGCAGGGATAAGTCCTCCGCGGACCTTGGTTGCGGCTGTTCACCGAACACATGTTAGGAATAATCTTCCCAATCGGATCATGTATCCGTTTTGCCAGTCTTCGCTGAAATTGCCAACACGAGAGCTAGTCACATTTGACCTTGCGTCCGGGTAAGCTTAGCGACAAGCTGCACGAGGTAGAGGAGAGAATGAGCGTAGTTTCTGAACGATTAAGCAGCGTGCACACATACGTAAAGTGAAGCTCAGGACACAGACAGGTATAAATGTAGAACGAAGTTTTTCCTCTCTGAAACAGTATTAGTTGATAGAAATATTTTCAAGAAAATTATTTCTCAATATATATATATATATATATATATATATATATATATATATATATATATATATATATATATATATATATATTGTAAATTAATGTAATGCAAATATTAATTTAAATTATGCATAATGAAAACAGTTAAGAACTTAACTTAATTTAAACAACAAATAAGAACTTTTGTAACTTACTTATTTTTCATATCTGAAGGTATATTTATATTTTCCTATTTTTGTACTTACTTTCTTATTTGCGTGCTAATTTAATTTTGTGTGCGAATAATAATTAAAATATCAAATATGGTTTGTTTAAATAATGTGTACAAACTTAATTATATTCATTCACCAGAATTATCTCATTCAAAATACAAAAATTAGTTGTTAAGTGGATTAACTGGAATTTTTAGGCTACATAACACCGATTTGCAAAGTCTTTCTTTTTATTGCATGTTTTTGTACGTTTGGTACTTTTTAGATAGTACGTTTGGCACGTTTTAGATAGTTTGACTGCAAGTCACACACAATTTGCAACTGTTTTTGACCTGAAATAAATAACATTTTTAAAAAATTTAAAGAAATAAAAATGAAAAATCCGGTCTTTAGTTTTAAGTTAGGCATGCCACAGTGGATGCGTCTTTTAATTGCGTTATTAAATTAAGTTAAATTTTAGTTAGTAAGACAGAGTCCCCGAACACACACACACACACACACACACACACACACACACACACACACACACACACACACACACTAGTCTCAAGGCAATGGCTCAATTGTACACAGTTGCGTATAATAAATTCCCACCTTCCCAGTGTGGAGGAGAAAGAAAAATGGTTAATGAGGTAAACTGAAAATTATTGTCAGCAGCGGTCCAGCGCGAGAGACAGCTGGATTGCTTTTTCCTGATTGACGCATTCATTTTCGGACAGGATTAAAAAGAAAGATGGCTGCCCCACTTCTGAGTGGAGCAACGCGTGCGTGGATTCGCCCACGCTATTGTGGCGGCATGCGCTCAGCCGTAGCGTTTGTAAGGAATTCTGAGCCGCAAATAAAACAAGAAGCACGTGGATTATTTCAAGCAAATAATTTAAACATATTGTGAGCTTTGGGGCCTCCATTGAACTAGGGGCACGCTAGTTATGATTTTTTAAACGTCATCTTTTGATGTTTGCGGCTTGTAGAACAACAGTATTCATTTGTCCAGTAAGACAGTTTTTCTGATCCGTTGATGCGTAGCTAGTGATGACTAGTGAAGTGTGTGAGAAGGGAATAGAGGACCTCTTCGAACAGAGCAGAGCTCCGTTGTGAAAAAGCTGTGAAAATAACATCCGAGTAGATACGTATTGTGAGCAATTGTCTGGGGGTGAAATGAAAGAGGAGTAAACCCCGTGCCGTTCCACTTCTTTCAGTCTCATTTCCATGGACGCATGAGCCGTCTGCGAGGCGGGCGGTCGCCGCAGCCGTGACAGCCAGAGGGCTGGGGGGGCGAAGGGCTAATAGAAGGGCGGCGTGAGCACAAAGGGCCGGCGGGCCGGGGGAGCGGCTGATCCGGATCCCTGGAGCCGCCCTTGGCGGATTACTCCCTTCCGCGCCCCGCCCCTAGCCCTTCGACCGTGCCTCGCCGCGTCATGCCGCGATCGCCCCCTGTTTGTCTTGACGCGATTTGCGCGGCGGCCGGTGGCGGCGGCGGTGGCGGCGGCGGCGGCGGCGGCGGCGAGCGGCGGGGAGCGGTCAACCGCCGTTGAAGGGCTCAGGCGCTGAGAACCTCAAGGGCCCGCTGAACCCCAATTAGGGCGGCGACCACCCGCGGCAGCAGGTACGCCGCCGCGCCCTGCCCCGCCCCCTGCCAGGCGGCGCAGTCGCGTCTACGCGGCGCCGCCCCCTTCCCTCAGCGCGAAGGGCGCCACGTTTGAACGCCCCCTGACTCCAGCACGTGCTCGCTGGGCTCTTGCGCAAATACTCAGCCATTTATTCCGACTGCAAATGAACAAGAAATGCTTGTCAATGTGATTGAAGAATTTAAATAATTATTTGTAAATAGTTAAAAGAGAAGTATTGAATTCTTGCTCTAGAAAAACAATTTTAGTATTAAATTTATATTTGGGTTTTCCTAATTGCCAACTTGAGAAAACGAAAAAAAAATCCCCGAGATACTGTATACTTGGATTTTCGTAACGTGGCAGCTGAGGATATCATTTTCAAAATGGAATATGGCACGGCTTTTCGCGTCTTTGTTGGTCGTGCCGTTAGAGTCGTTTGATCTGCAGCACTGTTTGATACGGTCGCGATCATGCGACATCTTGCGGCAGGACTGAAGAGGACACAAAAATTCGTGCCGTATTCAATCTGTAAAGTAATACCCTCGGCTGCCACGTTACGAAAACCCAAGTATAGTATATTGGGGAATTTTTTTCGTTTTCACAAGTTGGCAATACTAATAGGTGCGTTTACTTGGGGTCCGCATTTTCCTTTCTTTCTACGATGATTGTCAATCCGAATTGATTACAAGAAAAATTCATTTATCTTGTAGTATGAGTGGTTGTGTGAGATACAAAATTTTAATCCAATATTGGTTTCGATTGTACCCAAGAGAAAATACTGTCAACAACATCATTTGTATGCTCGTAGACCGAGAGCCAGTAGTTACGCTTGCAATGAATTTAGTAGCGGTTTTTTAATAATACTTAATGTCCGGTGAGGGACATTAAATTTAATATCATTTTATTCCTAAAAAAGTCTATTGAACAAAAAGAAAAAAATATTTTGACAAATTTGAAATTAGAGATTTTTTCGTAAACAAAATCTGCTGTAAAAATAGCTCTTTAAAAAAGGTCACGTACTGTTTGTTAAAAAACTGTAATTTTTACGCAATTTCTGCTTGAAGTTAATGCAAACAAAAAATTGCATAAACCCCTCCAATTTTTTTATTTAAATTTTTTTCCACGAATAGGACAAGGTAGGCTTAAATGAATGTTGCACGTCTTATTTTCGGAGAACCCTCTAAACTTACGCAAACTGCAAAGTTAGAAATAATGCAAGAAAGTATTATGCTGTTGTACTATCACCACAGGTTTTTCTGTGTTCCCTTCACAGAAGGAAGTTTAATTGTGTGAAGGACAATGTGCAGTTTTTTTATATTTCTGTTTGGCAGCTGTAGTAGGACTTATTATAAAGTGAAATACTACCTAAAGCTAAATTATATCTTAAATCTAACTGTGAAATTATTGGATGGATTTTTTTGTTTACCTAAAATAATAAGTAAAGTAATATTATAATAGTTTTGTAAAATATTATATTTATTTTATGCTTCAACACTAATTGTTCTAAATTATGGAATAAACTTTTTTCTTCTATTTTTCCCGTTCACACAACGTTAATTACTTTATTTACATTATTTACCTAGCATTCATTCCGCGCATTCAACACACAATATTTCGCTATAAAGAGCCGCAAATTCCAGTCTCTTCGTTAGACTTCTTCAATCGCTTCAAAACTTGCATCATTGCGCTGTTTTCACATTCCCTCCCTCGCAGAAAAATTCTTCTGGTTCCTAAATGGCAAGTTTTGTGATAGTCATTTCAACTTGCGAACGTCTGCCAAACGCTCAGAATTATATTCCATTTAGCGAAAGATCTTTTTCGCCAGCCTTCCTTAAAAATACATTTACGTTACATGCCTTTCTCGACCAAATATAATTGCCTCCATGAACATACAAACCCAGTACAAGCTAGAGAGATTTCCAGCGGGAATTTCCTCCTAGAACTTTGTTCTATGTATTTTATTATTTAATCTTTGTCTACACAGTAGTGTTTTTCTTGTTTAAACGTGTAAACTAGAAACAATGGAGTAGTATTAATAACAAAAACTAATAATAAAATTTCTAGTAGGCAGAAAGGAGCGTCCCAATAGAGCATCTCAAACGTGTTGTGCGTGATGCAGAGGGTGTAGAAAGGGTACAGAAACATGTAGAAGGGCTCAGAGAGTGAGAGCATGAATTATAAACTTATTTCACATTTAGGGGGCCTTAGGTTGTAATTGCTCCGTATTCGTTGCATTGTATTTTGATGACCAAAAGACAGCGCCAAAAATGATCAATAAAATGCTCTTAAAATCCTTTAAAAATGCACTAAAACCAAAGAAAAATGTAAAAAATCCTATCAAAACCAGTTCGGATGACCAGCTCAAGCTGTTGGATACGTTACTGATGTAATCGAGGCTTCTTCCATTCGTTCGAGTGAACTCCCTTGAAAACTTTTGGTTTGGATTGTTCTTTACCAGGAAATCTCTATCTTTAGAGTTATCCTGAAATCGGCCGGGCCGGTAATGGCGCAGATATATGTCACAAGAATTACATCACAACGGCTCCCAAACAATTCCTGAGCAAACAAATCCAAGAGGGTACTGAGTAATGTATAAGAGTATTGTAAATCCAAGATAGTACTGAGTAATTCTGTGAAGAACATTTGTTGCATCTCGTAAATATTATTTGAAGTAAGTACCATTAAAAATGACATTAAAATCCATGAAATCAGCAAAAAATGCCTTAAAAATGACGTAAAAAGGTAAAAAATGACTTACTAGTCGAAATCGACAAAAAATGAAAAACAATGATCTATAAAAATGGGTAAATCCCTTTTGTCATAACATAAAATGAATTTCTATACTAAACGGCATTGTTCTAAAGTGAAAAGGGAAAAATGACATTTTATTAAAATCCGCCTCCTGCTGATTAGATTCTTGGCAGTCCGGGAAGAGCCGTGTCACAGTCGGTAGCCCGACCATCTAAGACACGGCTCATTCCGGAGAGCGAAGTAGCGAACGGCTCAGCCCACGGAAGCGAACGAATCCATTCTGACTAGGGATGAGACGTCGCCAACAAAACATCGACGTTCAAAATGAAAATATCTTCTTCTTCTTCATCTTCTTAAAAAGTCTAGGACTTGTTCCTTTCCAAGAATTATAACGAGTCTTTCCATCGTCTCCTTGGTCTGCCAGCTTCTCTTCTTCCCCTCGGCCTTTCATCTCTAGCAGTCCTCACGATTCTTTTCTCTTCCATTCTCTCTTACATTCAATGTTTCAATTCGTATAATATTCTTCCTTTTCCAATTCATAGTCCTTTTTCTTGTCAGAGTTGTCGTACATCTAGGATTGATCCAAGGCAAATTCTTGGAGCTCTGAGCGATGTCATAGTTTACCCTGGGTAGGTTGCTAACCTCACTCAGGAACCCACATCCCTTTTCCGGGCTTGGGACCGGCAGTGGACTGCTAAGCTACTCAATCCACCTAGCAGACACCATAGGCGGTGTTAAAATGAAAATATAAATGTTAATAAAACATACCACCAAAACAATTGATATTTTTGTAACCACTATCGTTGATGTTCGTGCGGGGAGATGATTAAATTTATTGGTGATTATGTTTATTAATTTACAATTCAGATTTAACTGATACAACAAAGCCGAAAACCATCACAATTTTTTTTAAAAACACATACTAATCTATTAACTTATTATTCACCCTTGGTCACTGTGATCAGAAAGAATGTTCAATTTATGGATATCGGAAAATGATTATAGTTTTGGTTTCATATTTCGTTTTTTGTTTTCATGACACATTCTTCACTCACTAATAATATATCAACCACATAAAATCATCCAGCACAAAACAACGCTGTTAAAACAATATCGGCTTCAATAAATCGATGTTAAATACAAGTCCGGAAAAAAGACCTCCCGTATTTTAAAGGGAGTTACAAACAAAGAAAGAAAGTTACAGATAAAATAATTTTATTTGTGAGCAACAAAAACCAATGCCGTTTTACGTTAGGCCTCATTCACAATGCAAACTTAAACGTTCACGTAACGTAGCCACAAAACTTACAAGTGAGTTACTTCGCAATGCCTTGACGTAACCGTAGAAGTAAGTCCGTAAACTTAAGAGTTCACTAGCTCCAAGCTTTTACGTTAAGTTTACGTCAGAATTCTACTGAACACCACTCAGAGTGCAGCGTGGAAGGTCGATTTCAGATTGTGTTGAGGTAGTTTGTGGTTATGTCATTTTGTTATTGTAATGTAGAAAACTAGTTTGCGAACAGTTTTCATGCGTGTTGTGAATTCAGAGTATAAATTTCGGCTATTTCTATTGTGACTTAAACTTAACATGGCGAATAAACTAATTTTGTTCGACGAATTATTCTTGAATTTGGTACGGGAGAATCCTTGATAAAACGATGAATGAAATGCGAGCACTCGCATATATATGAAGACAAACCGAAAGGAATGTCGAAGAAAAAGCTAGAAACTATGGTGGAAAGATCTTTCCGCCGTGCTAAAAACGAATCTATCAAGTTTCTGACGTTGAATTCTGATTGGTTCAGGCGAAACTTTACGTTTCAGCTTACGTTCGTTATTGTGTACGCTTGTTTTTACGTCTACATTTTACGGCTACGTTTACAGAATTACATTACGTTTAAGTTTGCATTGTGAATGAGGTCTTAAATATTGTGTCCGTTAAATGGCGTTCACGAAGCCTTTCCTGGAATTTGCCCATAGTTCTTCGTAAGGAGAGATGTGGTTCCAACACTCCCAACACGACGGAGCCAAGCCCACACTTTGTGGCGTTCTCTAGCAATTTTGAGAGAGTTTTTTCCTCGATATGTCCTCTCTTTGGGGAGTCATCACCTGACCCGAAGGTCACCCGATTTATCACCTTGTAATTGTTTTCTTTGGGGACTTCAATTGACCCAAGTGAACAAACATCGCCGCACTCAAGCACTCAAGGAGGCAATTTCCCAGGCAGAGGCTGCCAATTTCACCGAAAATGAACGACGAACTGAAGGTAATTTCCGGGAAATGCTTCGTCAGTGTGTCAATAGTAAAGGACGCCCTTTTACGGCTGTTTAAAATCAAGGAAGACGACCGAGCGAAATGGCTCAGGTCGTAGCGCGCTTCCGCATTCGGGAGGCCTGGTTTCAATTCCTGTGCCGGCCGTTCTGACCGGTGTTTTCGTGGTTTCCCTCGGTCATCCAGGCGAATGCTTGGATGGTTCTTATGAAAAGTCACGACCGCGAAACTGTCACTAGCCGAATTCGTTAACTTCGTGAAATCAAGGTTAAGCGAATTCAAGACATCGTGAGTTCCTGGTTGGGTGACCGACTAGGAATCCTGGGATCTGACGGCGCTCAGGCCAATTCCCGGTTATGGGAATATACTTGTACACACGTAATAATGGCTAAATACACACGTAAAATGTGTAGTACTTGTTGTTCGCAAATAGAATATATTTTCTGTATATTTCTATTTTTATTAGTATCGAATATTGAAATATGTTCGAAATATGTGATGTTTGGAAAACATCGATCTCAAAGTCGCATCCCTATCTCCGATGACTATTGTTACATCGCCCGCGAGGATGAAGGTTGCTGCGATTGCATCATAGCGACGCAGTGGCTGTTATATCTGATGTTTCCCCTCCACAGTATCCCTGAGGAGGCGGGAATTTATTTAATTACTAGTGTACAAATTACGCTGCTGCCTTACGGCTTAAGCAGCTAAGGGAGAGGTAAAAAAAGCTAATACTAACTAAAGCTAACTTAATTCTAGCTCAAATCTAATTTAATAATTATGTTGTAGCACTTTGGCATACTTAATTTACATGAAAAATGTTATTGTTATTTTTTTTCTTAATTCTAAATGTTTTTGTATGGTTTTCTACGTGGTTCTTTTTCTAATTTATTTTTCGTTCACGCATCATTCATTCATTATATACATAACCATTCATTCCATTCATTCATTATATACATAACCATTCATTCCCACAGCACAGTTATATCTCCGCACGCGAAACATGCGTGATCGAGTAATGGCTTCTTTCCTCTACACAACGATGCCAAAGTAAGATTCGCGAGAAGCGAGATTGCAAACAAATAAACGGCTTTAGTGAAACATGTTTTCCCTTCGTAGAGATTAAAAATTGAAATGTTAATAACTTACGAAAAATTGCATGCTTTATTGTGCATTTAGTTGACGAATGTGTACCATTTACATGAAGGGGAGGGCGGGACACAAAGGGGAGGGAGTGGTATACGTGAAATCAGTAAAAGAACACGGATAAGGAAAGGAGAGACTAAGAGAACCAAGAAGGCCTAAATAGGCCAAAAAAGATTAAATAAGACGAAAAAAGGAAATGAGAGTCCAACCAACATTGCAATAATTGAAATATTGGAATTAATTATTTCAGATCACTCAAATGTAATTTTATGCAGTATAAAACATGATAGACATTTGTAAAAATATTGGACACTTCTACATTTGTATTACATCTAATGTATTTTAATATTTTAGAGTATCTGGTATCAAACGATAGATATGTCCTAGATTCTGTATCCAAAATCAAAGTAATTTAGAAATTAAACTTATGTAACGTGTTTAGTCTACGGCGGGAATTGGAATTTAATTTTGGAGTGGAAACTTTAATATTATTCCCATGATTCTTCAATTTCTGCTTGAGGCACCTTTTAATTTGGCGTTTGTATATTTCCTGTAATTTGGCGTTTGTATGTTTCCTATAAGCAGGGAACCGAGTAAACATTTTTTTTCTTTTCCTAAATGGGGAACAGAGTTCCTGAAAATACCGATTAGTTCTTTTTTTACTTTTAAAATGTTTCTTAGTTCTGATGTGAATATTTGTAGATCCTCACCAATGATTTATTTCGTGTTGGGGGGGGGGGAGAGTCATGCTCAGTGTTTTCAACTCAGTGTTTTCTTGCTTTTATTTTCATTTATGCTGAATATAAAATGTATGTTTTCCTATATATTTGTTGATTTCTAGCTTAGATTTATAACTTCATATGGAATGAATTTCGTTAGAAAATTAATTTGGAAAAATTAAATTTTTTTAATATATAAATTTCGTATAGAAAAGTAAAAAAAAGCTATATTTTTGAATATGTATTGGCTTCTGATAACAGGGGAAGTGCACAGAAGCGTCATGACCCCTCCCTTAGCTGCGCCACTGAATATTTTATAATATTTTTTTTTCTAAATTTGTTCAAAAACTTAGAAATGTGAAGAATTGAAATACGTTTTTTGTTGTTGTTGTTGTTGTTGTTGTTGTTGTTGTTAACATCCAATACATTTATAAGTAGATCATCCTGAGAGATACAACATGATAGATAAGTACAACATGGAGAAGAGCCAAAATTTATTGCTTATTTATCCTTGAAAATAGATTTTATTACATGGGAGTTTCTTTCCCTCAAAATTTAAGTAGTATATGACTTAGTGTAGGGATCACAGAATTTTGAAAATGTGCTCACAATTCACTTTTCCCCATAGCACGTCATACGCAGTTTTAACTGTTTTTTACGTAAAATAAATAAAATAAATAAAAAATAAATAAATCTACAGATCCTGAATTTATTTGATTAATCACAACTAATATTTTTTAAATTTATTAGAATACTCTAAAAGCTAATTATTCTCCTTCAGAATTTTTTATATTTAAATTGGGCCCATGCTCGGAAAGGTCGGGAAGTTTGACAGCTCGATCGACGAAGCAATAAGCAATGGCTGTAGCTTATTTGTTGATTGTGATGCGTAGATAAAAAAAATGAAGGTTCTTCTAGAAGAAAGTTTTTTCTGTACCGGATAGTTTAAGTTTGTTCCTTTGTAAATTTAAGGTAAGAACTAGGTAGTCAATGAAGTTATTAATAAATTTGCAATGCAATGCGAAGTCGTACGAGTTATTTTCGGTTAAAAGTTGTTGATCATCATCTTTAAGTACTACATAATCAAAATCATTAACGTTTCTTTTAAAAAGAACATATTTATTTCTGATAAGGTATTTTCATCAAATTTTCTTATTTACAATATAGGAAAAGAAAGAACTCACCAGCCACCTATGGATGTACCCGTCAGAGAATTGTCTGTAAATGACATTATCAAATGTAAACTGTGTTATTTAATGAGCATTTTACCACCCATAAAACTTTCTCAAGGGGAAATGAAAAATTTAATTAATGTATTTTTATGTTTTTATTTAACATTTGTTAAAAGGGAAGGTTGTAAGAAAAAAGAGTTGAATTGATAGTCATAAAATATTCCAGTATCTTTTGTCCTTCGTTTAATGTTTTTTGAGGAATAGCTGGAGTTTATAGAAAGAACCCATAAGAAGGGGCTGCTTTGACAGGTCAGGAAACAAATGAATGCCACGCAGGGCGATGACATTGCCAGCGAGGGTGATGGAGCCATTTGCAAATGAGCTAAGCCAACTGTAAACGGAACTGACAAAATGGCAGTTTTGTTGCCAGCAGTGGCCAAGCAGAAGTTGTCAATGCAGTCCCTTCTTATAGTAATCTCAGTATATCTCAGGGCCAACGTTAAATAAAATTACATTTTAAACATTTATTTTTAAAATGTAATTTATAATAAAAATAAAATAAAGTCACAAGATAATATTTTAAGTTTATAGTAATATAAAAATAAAAACAATATAACATTATTTTAAATTTCACAGAAGGGACGCCTATGGCACCCATGGAACACAATGTCGAATGTCAGGGGTACCCTTGTGAATGACAGGACCGCTTCTGGAACAAAACCCGCTATTTGCCACAACTCGCCCTGGCGTGTCACGTCGAATGCGAATCGTGTTGGGCACAGCGGTGAAAATGGTTTCGGGAGAACCCGGGAAATGAGCGGGCGGCTGCCTGCTTGCCCTGGCGGCGACAAACCGCGGCGCCGCAGCTCGTAAATCGGAGAGGGCCTATTTGTTCGGGATGTAGGCCGGGCCGAATTTCGACGGGCCGTTTCCTGTGCCTTGTACAGGCTGCTGGTCGCGCTCGAAGAATAGTGACGGCGGCAGCGGCGGCGGAGGGCGGAGTGAAGGGCGGGCGGTCCTTCTGGGCGTAGGATTTACGGCAGGGCGCCGGCCCTCCCGTCCCTTCGGCGCGGCCCTTTGGCGGCCCGCGCCGCCTGTGTAAACTAAATTAGCCGGCTGACGGGTGGGACGAGGGGTGGGCAGGCTGGCGCGGCGAGGCGCGGTTCGCCCCCTGCGGGCGGTGGCGGCGGTGGCGGCGGTGGTGGCGGTGGCGGCGGTGGCGGCGGTGGCGGCGGCGGCGGCGGCGGTGGCGGCGGCGGTGGCGGCGGCGGCGGCGGCGGCGGCGGCGGCGGCGGCGACGGCGGCGGCGGCAACGCCGAGTAACGGGCGGAGGGGCGGGCGGCCGACTCATTTTCCGGCCCGTTCGGGCGCGAGCAGCGCTCAACAGACACGTCACCTCGCGCGCAGGTAGCGCCGCCAGACAAGTGAATATGCAGCCCATTGTCGGCTGTTCATTATTGAGAAGAGCTGCGCGCGCGACGGGGCGGCGAGTGGGAGCGGGGCGAGGGGCGGGACGGGACTGACAGCGGAGCGGCGCCGCAGCTGTCGTCTCCGTCGCCGTCGCCGCGACGCGTCGCGACGCCCGGTCACAGTAGGCCACAATAGGATTGTGCGCAGGCGCGGACGGGCCTAATCCCGCGCGCTCCGATTCGGGGATTACGATAACAAACGGACGTTCCGGAGAAAAACAAGTATAGCGTTTCTGAGCATTTAACAAACGACGCCGAAATGTTTGGTTCACAGTAGTGTCATGTTATAGAAGTGCGAGCTCATCTTACCCATAGGGGGATTAAACGTATTAGTGGCGCATCGGAGTGACATTTCCTAGAGCATTCATACAACGGAACGTATTTCGGAGCACATTGCAATTGAGAGCAATATTCCATTCACTGAATCGTCATACAACGTGGCTAACTCGAGTAAACATACAGTAGCCGTTTTCACGAATTGTCACAAAATAAAGTTTTTCCCTCCCTCAGAAAGTGAGTTTTCAAAGTAGTAAATAAATTAATGAATTTACTTCGTATAGTGAATACATTTTTATTTTAATTCATCCCCGACGGCACTTTACATTAATTAATGTACAAGTTCGTTAATGCTCATAACTTTTTTTCTTCCATGACTATTTAGGAGAGAAATTAATCTTTTGCCAAAGTGGCCAAGGAAGTAGATATACCCGACGCATTTACTTTCTTTTATTACAACAATTTCTTCCCATACCCCTGTGTATCTCTTACGTTCTTTTAAATTATGTTAGCAGTTATCTACTAATTTAGTTGAAAGATAAAATAATATCAATGTTTAAAATTAGTTTTGACTAATATTTGATGCTTGACGATGCCATAACTTTATGACTACAATAATTTCGCCCATAGTACATGAAGGTGAGTTGAGAGCGACTCTTTAAAACAATTGACGAAGGGGGCAATAATTTTGTATTTTGTCGTAGTTTTAAATGAAAGTATATTTATAACTATTTAAATATCTAATTTTGTACTATATTCACTTCAATTTGCAATTATAAAATTTACAAACAACTTGAAAATAATGCTTTTAAACTATATTTTTATGCTGCTTATATATCTTTTTCTATACAAATACAATTTAATTCGGGAATTTAAACTCGAGTAGAAGGTTTAAAATATTAAGTTTTAAAAACAGGTTATTTTTTGTTAATAAAATTAATGTACATACAAATAATTTATCATATGAAATTTATTTACAAAACAATTATTTATTCCAAGTCAAGTTCACACACTATTGTGAAGTTCAAGCTCCAGATTGGATGACAGCGTCACAGCTGACGTGTCAACGAACTTCATGTTTTAAGTAGAGTATAGATCTACCGCGTGTAAAAGATCCTCAAGCCTAATAGCAACCTCTGAGCCGTATTAAAATCGCCTGTTTGTTTTTTTCTGTTTCCCCTCCACAGTAACCCTGAGGAGGCAGGAATTTATATACAAATTACGAATGTACAAATTACGCTGCTGCCTTGCGGCTTAATCGCCTGTTTCGTCGCCCAAGTGTCCCTTCTTTCTCCGCTATAATGCGGGTTTTACTTTGCTGCATCTGACATTTCATCAGCTCTTACGGTGGCATCCATCGGGACCTTAAATATCACTACAGTGATGTCACTATGTCGGCGTTCAACGTTCTGATTGAATGATACGCAAACAGCTGATTTATTTCAAACGCAGATGAATAAAAATCGCAAAAAAAAAAAAATAAATTTTTTTTTGATGGTGAAAAGTTCGTAGTGTTGTCAAACGCAAGAGCAGGTCTCACCACGTAAAATAAGGCATCTTTGAATTGAATTAATTTGAATTGAAAAAAAATATTAAACGTATCGTATCCCAACACCTTTCGTAAACAACAATCAAAGCTGTACAATATCAAGGGGGCCATGGAGCAGCCGTGGCGCGGTTGTGGTTGAAGCGGCCGCTCAGAGAGGGCGTTGGGCCTTTGTGCTCCGCCGCCGCCGCTGCCAGGGAGTCGGGTTGCAATGGGGGGGAAGGGGGGTTGAGCGTCGTCCATCTTCCCCGCCCGGAAGGGAGCCGTGGGGAGGGGGGAGTCGCCTCCATGCTAACAGGGAGAGCCGTAAAATATTTATTGCCACCGCAGCTCTCCGTTTCTTTTGCGTTGATGGCGGCGTGGCGCGGCGTGGCGTGGCGTGGCGTGGCGTGGCGTTCCGACGCTGCAGCGCTTTTCTCGAATTTTGAACACAATATAAAAATTTCCTGGAACCGGTTTAGTGCAAAGCTAATTGGCGCCTGGACGCCGCTTGTTAACACGTCCTGCACGCGCGGTGTGGCCACCCTTGCTGGAATTATTTCCCGGGCTATTTACACATTCCGCCTACAAAGTTGCCTTTTTCCACGTTTCTGATGTGTCTTCCTCCCTTTTGTTTCCTTTTTAATACAGAGGCTTTATCTGCTTGGATCATCTTTCTCCCCTCTCAGGGTAGACGTGATGGATAGCATGATGAAATGGGCCCCAACCATGGGAATGTTGCTTCCAACAGCTTTGGGTTTGGGTTCATGTGATTTCTCAACTGGTAAAACGGTGTTTCCCTGCCTAACGACACGATCATTAAATTTTCTTGAAGAGAATTTATGATTTGTCGAGCATTACATCTAACAATGATATTAAATTAGATAAATTTTGAAAAATTGTTGTTTCCTCAAGTGTTTTTTTAAAACAACGTGACCGATTCACAGTTCAAGCAAATTGAAATAGTACCTCGACACACTTTATCACAGATGCATTATTTCTAAACTTATTATAAGCAGAAAAATCCAGGTATCAGTCATTTAGATTGAAACCGATCTTCTGTACCGTCATCTTTATTTCCCTACGAATATTATTCGTTCTTTGCTATTTTCTGAATATACTTCACTGATTAGCAAACCAGAGTATACTACTATATTCAAATGTTTCGTTTTTTCATTTCATCAGCAATTCTGTTTACAATTAATTTGATTGGATTTGATTCTTTTAGTCAAAGAACAGTAGAAACTGTATGTGACGTATGGGGAACAAGTACCCAATGAGAACGTTTTCTTGCTTTTGCTCTTAAAAATGAAATTTTGATTACGCTGAGCGCGCCTGCATAAAGGAAATAGAAAATATTGTAACCGTGAAGAAGACAAATGTGAAATATGTAGAAGATATTATTTTACGACGGTACAATTGTTATCACACTACTGTGTTGTTGTTGTTGTTGTTGCTCTTCTTCTTCTTCTTCTTCTTCTTCTTCTTATTATTATTATTATTATTATTATTATTATTATAAATTGATATTGTTTTATAATATTTCGGGATAATATGCCACATTTGAAATTTGAATCTAAAAACAATTTACTTATTTAGTGCTACATATTATTTTGCAAATTGTTTGGTTAAGTCCAAGAAACAAAATACAATGTAGTAAAATTATTATATCTTAAATCTGATATGAATAATATTGAATGAAAATGGTCTGCCTAGTGAAAAAATGTCACTTTAAATCACATTAAATGTAATCATTCCTACAAAATTATTGTTCTCTAATCTACCTTTTGATATTTCATCATATTTATTGAGACAAAACTAGAGCAAATATTAGCATAGCTCCAAGGATACATGAAAAAAGCATATGTTGTGAATGAGATCTCGATTGTCAATTTATTGACATTTGCGAAAGATATAATTTTACATTCAAAATGTAGTATACTTTACATTGTGCATTCACGAGATGTGGGAAGTTTTTAGAAAACATTGAATGTGAATGAAAATTCTACACAAATTCCTGCTATTCAAAATAGCAATAATTTGTGGAGAGTGCATGATAATAATCCCTAGAAAGCTTCCTTAAATGGACGTCCCCAATTAGTTAAGTTGTAGAAGTTCAAGAGAATAAAAACCCAATGTGTTAATGAAGTTTTCACATGTCAGTGATACAACAAAAGTAGTTGCTTAAAAATGCTCAAGTATGTTACGTTCTCTTGATCATGAAATAAAATAGAATATACTAATATTAATCGTCATATCCCCAAATAATCAAATAATTAAAAAAATTAAATTGACTTCAGCAAGGACAGATAGAACATTCTTATAGTAGACATATCGTTAGAATAAATTCAGCGAAGCTGAAATCAGAGCGTTAAAGTTATTGGAAGAAAACGAAGAGTTTTCTAATGAGGATAAGAAGACAACATATCTGCACATAATGGTCCGGCGTGTGGAAGGAGTGCTTAAAAACAGTATCTTGTGGGGAATCTAGTCCTGAAAACTCAATAAAACTGACTGGAATAACAGGAAAAACAACTCCGCTGTACAATATTTTAGAACTAGAACGTGTTCAACAACATCATTATTTATTACGATGTCTTCGGACCCCATAATCAGATTATTATTACCACGATACCGCCGGTTGTTTATATCTCTCAAGACAAAGGAAACATTTTTTCATCGGTACATTTGCTAAAGTTATGGCTGAACAAACTTTTTAATAACCGACTAATAACCTTTCAAAGATGACGCTTAAATATGAGTTATAATGACATTTTCCCCAAGTGAATTTGACAAATTACATTCATGAATATCATATGAGCCAATCTCCGGTAGAATTCTACTTGGAAATTATCATTTTTGTCATCTCTCATCCCTGATTTTGCACAAACGCACGAAAGATCGCTTCCAATTTTCATTTTGAGAGTTCTGTATAAATTAGGTGTGATATTAAAAGATCTTTTTTCACCAGTTGACCTCTTGTTTCTTTACAGGTCTCAATCATAAATCTTTAGTTTCTTACAGATCTAAACTTTCAAAGGTTATCTAAACAAAACAATTATCACTTGTAGTGACTTGTACACAAGCATGACATCAAATAAAATTTATAAAATGCAAAATATTTTATTACTTAGCACTCACCTAGTGAAATAGGCTTTGTAAACACCAATCGAGATCAAGAGGTAAGGGTTTCACAGATAAATACCACTACTCGGGTCGTGTTTCCATCGCGTGTTTCACGACCCGAGTAGTGGTATTTATCTGTGAAACCCTTACCTCTTGATCTCGATTGGTATTTACGAAGCCTATTTCACTGAGAACTCAATAATGAAAGATTTTGCATTTTGTAAATTTTATTTCGTGCCACGCTCTTTGTGTCGAAGTGACGTTGTAGTTGCGCGGGGTTTTCAATCGCACGCGGGAGTCTAGCGAAATCCGCAGAAGGCGCCGCTGAGCTGACACGTCGTGCGCGCGCAAGGAGGCGAGAGCCGCGCGGAGCGGAGCGAGCGTGGCGGGGCGGAGCGGGGGCATTCGGTTACGGCGCGGCGGGGGGCCGCGGGCGGAGGGGGGCCGGGTGCTTGACCGTGCCCCCTCCCCGGCCGCCGCCATCGCGGCCCGAGCCCGTCATCTATCACACACCGCACTCAATGCCTCCATACATCTTGTTCCCCTCCTCCTTTTTTACCCCGGCTACTGATTAAGTCCAATAAGGGGGACAGGCGGGCGAGTTATGGCCGCGGCGGGCGGGGCGGGGCGGCGGGGGACGCGGGGCGGGGAGAGGGGGGGGGGCACGGCGGCGCGAGCTCAAAGCCGCGCCGGCTGTCATCGCGGCTAGCGCCATGGGTGGTAAAGGCTGACAGCTAGCAACGCGTCGGTATTAGTGCTGCGTCATCGGGACCGGCGCGCTGGAGGGGGCGCTGGCGGGGAAGGCGACGGCGCGGTGGAGGGGGCAGCGCGGGCGCGGTGGTGGGGGATCCGCCAGAGCGCGCTGGCGTCGGCGGCGGAGCGGCCCCTCAGTCGAGTCGAGCGCTCGCCTGAGAGAGGAAGTCCCAGTGCTAGGAGCCGTCTGTGTGCGTTGTGCCACTGCGTTTTTGGAGAGCCATACCCCGAGTGTGGGACCGCACGCTTGTCTAGTTGCGCCGTGTGTCCCTGCTGTATGGCCCGCTAGTGCGCGCTGATCAACCACGTGATTCGCTTTTGTGAGCACTCGTCGCGTGTTTCTTGCTGCACCCATGGTTGTGCTCGAAGGTGGCGGCATGCTGGCCACAGGCAGCAATCAGTACCTGCAACCAGACTACCTTTCTCCGCTGCCTACAACGGTGAGTACTCTTGTACGTTTCTAACTTCCCCAAATCGCATTTCTCATTTCGTTTTCACTCGAGTCTGTTACTATCAGTGCCCATCTAGTGTTGTGATGAAACGGGACTCTTGCGTCGAGTACGGAGTCGAAAGTGAGAATTTTGGTACGAAATGTGTTTAGCGTGTCGTTCAACACCAACTAAAAGTGTGTGTGTGTTTGGTGTGTTGCAGCTGGACGCGAAAAAGAGCCCGTTGGCGCTGCTGGCGCAGACGTGCAGCCAGATCGGCGCCGACTCGCCGCCGTCGAAGCCGCTCATCCCGCCGCTGGAGAAGCCCAAGAAGAGCAGTAGCGGCAGCAGCAACAGCAGCGGCGGCGGGAGCGGGTCCGCGGCGGGCAGCGCCCCTCCGAGTGCGTCGTCTAACTCCCCCGCCCCGGACGCCAAGACGGCGTCGGCGGGCGCCGCGGAAAAACCGGCGCCCCGCGCCAGCCCGCCCGAACCGCGTCTCGCCTTCAAACCGTACGAAGCCAACGTCCTCACCAAGAAGATGCCGGACGAGCGGCCGCCGTCGTCCAAGTCGGGCGTGGGCGCCGACGACGAGAAGAAACCGTCGTCGCGCGCGCCCAGCCGCAAGTCGGCGTCGCCCAGCGCGGGGGTTCCGCCCGCCAGCGCGCCCGCCGCCGCCGCCGCGTCCACACCGGCGCCCGTCGCCGCAGCCGCCGACGCCAAGGCGGAGCGCGGCAAGTCCGCCTCCCCGGGTGGCGGCGCCAGCCCCATCATCCGCTCTGGCCTGGAGATTCTACAGGGCCACCCCAAGGACGTGCCGCTGGGCACGTACAAGGGCCCGCTCTCGGCCGGATTGAGCGGTTCGTTGGGCGCTCTGTGCTCCGGGTGCCCGCCGGGGCTGGAGGCGAGCAACCCGGCGTTTCGGCCGCCGTTCGCGGGCGCGGCCGGGCCGTTCGCGCACCACCACGCGGCCATGCTGGCGGCGTCGGGCTACCCCGGCGCGTCCCCGGGGCCGTACGTGAGCTACGCGCGTGTGAAGACGGCGGCCGGCGGCGAGGCGTTGGTGCCCGTGTGCAAGGACCCGTACTGCACCGGCTGCCAGTACAGCGCGGCGCACCAGCACCTGCTGCTGGGCGCCGCCGCCGCCGCCGCGGCCGCCGCGTGCCCCAGCGGCTGCACGCAGTGCGACCACCAGAAGTACGCGGCGGCGGGGATGTCGCTGTCCGGGCTGGTGCCGCCGGGCCCGTTGGCGCAGCCGCCGCCCCCGCTGTCGTACTCGCACCAGCTGGGCCGGCCGTACGTGTGCAATTGGATCGCGGGCGACTCGTACTGCGGCAAGCGCTTTACGTCGTCGGACGAGTTGCTGCAGCACCTGCGCACGCACACCAGCCTGGGGGCGGCGGCCGACTCGGCGGCTGCGGCCGCCGCCGCGGCTGCCGCGGCCGCCGCCGCCGCGGGCGGGCCCATGTCCTCGCTGCTCAGCCCGCACTCCTTCCTGTCGAGCGGCTTGCACCGCGCGGGCTACCCCAACCCGCCGCTCAGCCCGCTGTCCGCCGCCGCGGCCGCCGCCCGCTACCACCCGTACTCCAAGCCCGGCAGCGCGCTGCCGCCGTCGCTGGCCGCGTCGCCCTTCAGCGCGTTCAACCCCACGGCGCTGGGGCCGTACTACTCGCCGTATTCCCTGTACGGGCAGCGCGTGGGGGCGGCGGTGCACCCGTAAGCGCGGCGCACGCCGCCTCGCCGCCGTCCCGCGCGGCGCCCCTGCCGCGTGCCGCCCCGGCCTGCTGCTGTGATATCTACGTGGATTTACGTTGTACATACACCTACATATTGCGTCGTCGTAGTCTCAGAGAGCGGTATAAATATATTATATACATAACTTATTTTACCAGTGATGTCACCGCTTTGCCACCCGCCTCGAGTGCGTCGCAGGGCGGGAGTCTCATTATTTTGGAAACTGAAAAATTCATGCATTCATTTTAGCATGTTAGTGTAAATACTTGTAAATAATGTTGAGTTTCCATATTGCTTTAATAAAACGTTGTTTGTAGAATGAAGTCATGTGTTTTGTGTGTGTGTCATGTCGTGTGCCTGATGCCCGTCTCCTCCAAAGTAGGGTCCTGCTCCTTTCCTCGTCGCGCGTCCCGTGCAGTGGTGCCTGCCCGACGGGCAGTTTGCGTGCGCGCTCGCTGGTACGACCGGCTCGTTAGCACGAGTGGGCGCGTTTTAAAATCAATACGCGACGGTGCATCTGCCCGCACCGCTGGCTCGGGACGGCGAGACACCGCACCGTGGCCTTCCCACTTCCTCCAAAGAAACGACGCCACGACCGGAAATCAGAATTGTTTTAGAATAGTTTGTTGTAACCGTTGCGTCAGCTGGCGAGCATGAATTTAATGCATTTTATTACAATTTTTTTAAATTTTAAGATTTATTATTCTGGATAAATTTCGGAATATTTCGTAACTTAAATTAGTATGCTGTCAATTTTTTCGTGATTTCTAAAGGCAGTTTTCTTTGTTCTTCAATTGTAGAGAGTCGTCATGCATGGGTGCTAGTGACAGATTTTCTTTCAGAATGAAGCTTGTAGGTTTGTCATCGCGGTTTTCAGTGAATTCTCCAGCCGCGCCTCAACCCGCTCCGACTGGCAAGTAGCATGGGTGCTAGTGGCAGGGATTTTCTTCCAGAATGAAGCTTGTAGGTTTGTGATCGCGGTTTTTAGTGAATTCTCTCGCCACGGCTTAACCCGCTCCGACTGACAAGTAGCTAGTATGTATGGGTGCTAGTGGCAGGGATTTTCTTCCAGAATGAAGCGTGTAGATTCATTGTAGCTTTTCAGTGAATTCTCTCGCCGCGGCCCAACCCGCTCCGACTGGCAAAGTAGCAAGTAGGTAGCTCGTGAGAAGGCGGCAGCGGCGTTGCCGAGAACGTTCTTGCTGGGGGGGAGGGGGGGGGGCAGCAAGCGAGGCCTTTCGCCTGCCGAGTTGAAAATGTTTTCTAAATGCAGCGATACATCACGTCTGACGGGCGACCAGTCAGTGTCGGAGATTAACGATGGCCGCTCGCGAACAAGGAAGCGACGGAGGCGGCTCGCGGGGCCCCGCCGGGGGGGCACGACCCCCCCGCCGCGCCGCCGCGAAGCAGAAGCACACGGTGGGTGTTCGCGCGGGGCCTGATGTAGACATTCAATTTTGGGAACTCGCTTTTTTTGCGGGTCGTTTTAATATTAAATGGTTTTGTGAATGTGAAAGACTAACTAGGAGCTAAAGCGTTGCACTGAAGTGATACGAACACCCAAAATTTATTATAATAAATACTCATAATAAATGCTAGATCACTACAAGTCTTGCATCATCACTACTTAGGCATTCAGCCAATTTTAATTAACGTATTTTATATTTTGCTTCTCTTCAGGTGAAATAATGAACTTTTTAAGGGGGAGCCATGTTCTTTTTCGTAATCCGTTGTGTGTGCCGGTTTGAAATATTTTTATGAAACTCGTTCGTGTTTACAGCGCACATTAATTGTCCCCATCTTGAATTTAATGAAATTAACTCCGCTGCAAGTGAAAACAAAATTTGTTAATTTTAATTTTGTCAATACTTTTTTTTTATTCCCACGTTTCCACTTTTCTCGTGATGCAATACTGTACTGCCATGACGGGCTGTGACTCTTGCCGTCACTTCATAGAAGCACTTTGCAGCTCGTCTTGCGCAGAAGTTGTGAAATAGAAAGCATGGGCGAGTTCTCATCGTAATTACTCTTTACAATCTTGGATACAATTAATTTAACTGCTGAAGATAGAAGGCAATTTAAACCCAATTTTATTCTACTCGTACGTAATTATTTTAAAAATTATTTCACACTGACACATTTTCGTGGAATGAGATTCATTCCGCAATATGATTCGGATTAAATAACATTAACTGAATTCGGGACGCTGCACAGATACAATAATAGATGACTTGCTGATTCGTAAATTGTAAAAATATTTACGGGAATTGATAGAAATATGAACACGTTTGTTTTTTCAATGATTTATTATTTTTAAATTTTACTTATTCTTTGCCAGTTTGACGTACTTATTCCAGGTATAAACTAGATAACTTATTTTTAATACAATAATGAATTCATATCATGACTGTTTAGCTTCACCCAATAACACGATTCGGTCTCCCATGTTGGTGATTTTGTTAATGGTGGGGGGGGGGGCAAGAATTTCCGGTAATCTTACGAAACCCACATGACCTCCAATTAGTTCACGAATAAATATCAGTTTGTTAATGATTATGTCATTGGAAATTTCAAAGACCATAGTTTTAAATTTACAATCGAAATAAGCATTGTAAATAAAAGATATTAGATTCACTTTTAAAAAGAGACAAATATGTGCATATTTCGTAAACAGTTCTTGTGCAATATTACTTATAAAGCATCAGCGTAGTCTTCAAAGTTCTTCTATTAAAAGCCCAACTAAGCTACGATCACTTGATGCGTTTTCACCATCAAATTGCACGCGCAAACTTGAAAGACGCATGACAGACAACTTCACACATCTCCGCTAAATTGACGACACCGCACCTTCTTGCCATTTATTAGATCCAATATGTTCTGCCTACACTCAATAAGACGAAAAAACAAAGAGCAGAAAAGACTTGTAAGAAGGGAATTTTCAATTAATCTAGGCCTGAGGGAAGAATATTTTACTTGGAAGTGTAATGCTTCTATTATATTATTTTGTGCAAAGCAACGACAAATTCGTAATTCAGTAGGTTCTCTTTGAAACAACCTTAATCTCTACAAATTTTCAATATATTAGAAGTTACTCTCATTTCTGGAAAGGGTTTTATAGCAAAGGTTGTGTCATTACTTTCCACAATACGTAAATGTATACTCCAACGGAAATTGATAAAAAACTAAATGTTTAAATAGCGGTGGACTTGCACACTCGTTTTGATGGGTAATATCCGCGCACGTTTTCTTGAGCCTTCGCTTCACTTACAAGAAATGTGGGGAGTTCGGTTATTTTGACAAAAGGAACTTTATATCAAACTTGAAATTCATTTTTTGATGCAAAATAGTTTTTCTTACACGTGAGCGAACATTTTTTGTTTCAGATTTTGTCTACAACGCTCGTTGTATCATTTATTCTTAATTTAACTAATGTTGGCAAAGGAGTGGGGGTAGGTATTCCGAGGCTCAAGGAAACGTTCGCGTATAATACACACTATTTTGCACTGACAAGAAAACGCACGGTCAAGACGCACGAGATTTCCGTCTCCTGAGAGCAGGCGTGCGCTGTTACACGCGTCCTTCATTCCCGAGAAAAGGCGCATGCGCTATGTGCGCAACCGAACGCATTAGACGATGCGCAAAACTGAACCAAAACTCGCATCGGGAGCGCAGTGGAGATACCCCGGAAGAAAATTCTGCCTGAAGCACAGTACAACTCAACAGAAGTCAATACAATGGAACTTCGCAAGTACCGAGATGTGCTCCAACGAAACATGTAGATTTAAAATTGTTCCGCTGGAACGGGAGGTACAGCAGTCGGACTCTGTTGTCTTGTTTCGATTTGGCTAGGGTTATCGGATGAGAATGGGTGTAAAGAAGGACAAATGAATTTCAAAAGTAGGACATATTAAAACTACGGCTAGTAACATATACGTACGTTCGGGATTTGCGCACTAAACATTCTGCTTCCTCAGCAGTGCTACCCTTTTTGAGTATTTTTTTTTATTTCGCCTCCGATTCAGCAGAAAACGTACACAATTTTTTTCGTTATACCGTTTAGGAAACACCAAACACAGTTTAGTTAATGCATAAATTACGCTGAAATTTACATGCTTTTATTCAAGCCATTGTGGAAGTTGTGACTTGTTTCGTCCTGATTATTCCTGCCAGTCTAACTGTAAAATTTAAAATTCTCGTAGAAAAGTACCCTTATAGCTTCCTAGGTAAGGAGCTCAAATACGACGCTCAAATAGAAACTATCGATTTTTAACATGCTAAGAAACACGATGCAACGTTGGTACACGGAAGACGAACTTAATGTAAAAAAAGATTGCAGTAAAGAAAGTAAGCAAATGTAATTTTAGAATAAAACATTAGTTTACGGAGCTTGGAAAAAAATCGCTATTTGTATCACGAATATACGGACAACTTGCTGGTTTTGGAAAATAAGTACGGACGCCAGGACAATCGCTAAATATAAGGAGAACTTACTGATTTTTGAAAATAAGTACGGACGCTAGAAAAATCGCTAAATATAAGAACAACTTATTGATTTTGGAAAATAAGTACGAACTCTAGAACAATCGCTAAATATAAGGACAACTTGCTGATTTTGGAAAATAAGTACGGACGCTAGAAAAATCGCTAAATATAAGAACAACTTATTGATTTCGGAAAATAAGTACGGACTCCAGAACAATCGCTAAATATAAGGACAACTTGCTGATTTTAGAGAATAAGTACGGACGCCAGCCCAATCGCTAAATATAAGGACAACGTGCTGAATGTGGAAAATAAGTACGGACACCAAAACAATCGCTAAATATAAGGACAACTTCGTGATTTTGGCAAATAAGTACGGACTCCAGAACAATCGCTAAATATACGGATAACTTACTGATTTTAGAAAATAAGTACGGACGCCAGCCCAATCGCTAAATATAAGGACAACTTGCTGAATGTGGAAAATAAGTACGGACGCCAGGACAATCGCTAAATACGGACATTTGGTAACCCTAGTTTCGGCGGCCATTCGGAGGGGGATTCGATGCAGACTCGTCCCCGGCCGAGTGCGCAATCGCGCCTCCGTCGCCCAACCACTTACGCCGAGTTGTCACCTGCCATTTGCTTTGTTCGTCGGGCGACGGAGTGACACCTGTCACAGCGCAACGAGGTGATAGGCTAATAGGGATACGGCGTTCGGTGACCTCCAACGCTGACGAAGAAGTCCCGCGTTTTTAGAAGAAAAAATAGATTAGTTTTTATGGCATTTTTAATTATCGTCCCTTTTAAAATATGTCCATGAAGAATTTTTTTTTACTCATTTGACTTATACATTACCTACATACATACATTTATTTGAACTGCAATTCGGTATGACCCGGTGGCAGTTAAATAACAATAATTACAACAATAATAATAATAATAATAATAATAATAATAATAATAATAATAATAATAAAGGAATACAATACAAGCCGAAGATGCAATAATCATACTATCACTAATATTAAGTATTATAACAATTATTTCAACTCTGTCATGATATCCAATAATTATATGTAGATTTTTTCATGTAAAAAGATAAGGCAAAATAAGTCCTACATACTTTTCTGTATTTTTAGTTGTAAGTGAAAACTATTAATTGATCATTTTAATGTATTCAAATGCTCAGGCTCTTCTCTTGTGTGAAAATGTTCTTGAATGCGAAACAAGTCGCAAGACATGAAAGAGTGCAGGACCGAATGAATATCTCATGGTGCCCTAAGCACCAAAGAATGATGTCCTCTAATATTGTTGAAATATTAATCATGCGTAAAGAAACAATAAAAAGGAAAACATTTAAATTGAAAAATATTAAAAAAATTACGAATTTCTGAACTAGTGTGCTTATACTTTTGTTTGAACGATTATTGGGGTCCTAAGCACGTACCAAGTCTGCTTATATTTTAATATTCTCGTAATTACATGTGGAAATATGTTTCTGACTTCCTTAGGATGCCAAGGAAGCTCTTACTCAACAGTCTGACCACCAAGAACACTACTCACAAGCATTTTTAATGTCGGAGTCTCCATTTTCTCTTAGTATTTTAACAGCCAATGTAGGTTTTTTAGGATTTATGAGTTATTTTTACGTCCTTCAGAATTTCCTAATGTTTTTATTGATACAAAAGTGAATAACACTTGATATTTGCGAGTATGAGTAGCAAGATTAGATGAAGTTCGAATCAAATTATCAAATAGCACCTCGGGTTCCCTTATGAAGTTTAAAGAACACAGAACATCAAGATTTTCAATTTTCGAATCCTTTGACTCATCTAATTTTAAAATATGTAGTGAGAACCCGTCAAACTTTGACGGTGTGATCTGAGATAAATGTAAAATACTGTGCCCAGATTAATGTTCACAATATGTTGGATTGTTTGAATCTTCAGGGAATAACGAAAATATTCTGTGACGAGTTCCCAAAATTTTGAACACGTATGGCCCATGACCAGGTGGCAATGCAATATCGGCACCAAATTACACAAAAGAAAGAGCACTATTGTACTGACTGGCTGGATATTATTTCTAAAGTTTTTTGATGTGTCATAATCTTCTATAAACAACTGTTTGTTTTCTTTTGGCATATTGCTCGAAGATAAACTTATTTTCCCATTTTAGCAACACAGAGTAAACTCGTTTGCAGAATTTCTCTCAAATGGGAAGTACAAAGTAGAACAAAACTGACATTTCATAGACAATGACCCTACAGAAAACGAAAGGACCTCACTATCACGATACATACGCTGACTTTCTCTTTCCCTGCTCCCAGTCAATGTACTACGTCTGCGTCTTTTGAGGCGCGTGGGCAACGATTCGGAATTCGACAGAACCTGTGAACAACTTCACTACTTCTGTACAACCGAACAAAACCCACTGCCCGAATGTTCTCTACAAAATACACTACAAAAGGAAATACATGCAAACTGTTTTCACCACAATGCAATTATTACACTGAAACAAAACCTTGACGAATCGTAAACAAATCTCAACAATCAAAACAAAACATCAAGCAGCGCCACCATGAAGCGGCGGGGACTCACATGTATGACTCATGTATATCAATTTTAAAACAGCCACCCTTTGGGAGAAAACAATTGACTATTGATAAGCGTACTATTAAACAATGATTTAATTAATTAATTTACCCCGTAAATGTTGGTGAATCAACACAAACAATATCTGATAACACATCTAGGGATCACATTCTTTCATTTAAAGAAAAAAATACTACAATCGGTTCAGTAGAAGCTCTAAACGAAGCCATGGCAGAATACCTTATTTTTTTAAATATATTGATTTACTCTTGCTTGTCTACCATAAGCTTGCAGGTATTTTACACTAAATTACTCTAATACACATAGCCGCATAACTCATGTCGTACCATTCAGCGTATATATGTATACGTTCAAGACAAGGGTTCCGGTGTGAATTGAATTGATGCCTGAAGTGAGTGTGAAGAAAGAACGAGAGTTAATGGAAGTTAGGGAGTTAATGAAAACTGATAGTTCTTACAATGGTGTTTTATGTTTCCAACTTAATATTACTATGGTGCAGGTATTTAAAGTGAACCTCTAATAAAATCTCGCAACATACGCTGCCATTTATTATATTTTATCTGAAGTAATTGCGAACGTTTATGAGTTACCATGTCTGCTATATACTACATTGGTGATTTCCATGCACGTTCAAAACTCAGTGTAACTTAAAGCTCGGCGACTTAAATACCAGTACATACATTGTTGAAAAATGTATAGTTATTTGCACAATATCAATTTAATGGTTCGTCAGACTTACTGAAGTAATAAATTAACCTGCTGTGGGTCGGGCTTATTTTCGTTAAGCGATTGCTCTAGTGTTAGTTAGATTTTATCTAAAAGCTATTATTTTTAATTTATTATACAAATATATTTCAAATTCATACATTAATCTTTTGAAATGTTAATTATTGACTTTAATCACGTGTATAGACAAAATATTGCATAAATTAGACTTGTTCTTTCGTATTTTTTGCATTGAGTTGTGTGCTGCGATTTAAAATCGACAAAAATAGTCATAATTGTAATGAAACTCAATTAATTCAGCGGGGTAGAATGGTGGGCGATATGTGATGTTTATTTCGTGGAGAGACGTTGAAAATGGTACGAGTTGTTGTAAGGAAGGGAATAAAAAAGCTGGATTTTGCAGACGATTTTTTTTCAATGACCCTTTAACAGCTTTTAGCATGAACATGAATGAAATATTCTTTAAATACAGACAAAACAACTCCCGAATCTTACGCTTTCTTTTCATATATCCCTTAATTAGCAGTGTTACCGACATCCAGGTGTATTGTTCAGATTGATTGCCATTAAGATTATTTTATGAGATTGAAACAATTCGATTTTTTTCTGAAATTAGTAGAAGAAGAAAAATTTAAGCTTCAGCCAGCCTCTAGTTAATAGGACTCTTAACATAAAATGCGGTCGTTGTACAAGAAACCGTGCCATACAGAGAAGTAAAATACGGTGGTACATTTTTCCAGTAAGGATTTATTAGTTTCTGTTCATTCATGCTCTATTACATTATTCATTTAATAACACGAATTTTCTGCGTTCTTTGGCGTACGTGACTCACGCCGCTTACCATAGTAATCAGTTTATTTCTTAACATTGTTTAAATATTGGAAGGTACATTTGGAATAAGATATATTAACTGCGAGATGTATGCTTTTTTATTTTATTAAGCTTTACAAGTAAGACAAACAACTTTTTTGAAAAATATTGAATTAACAACTTTATCACAAAGGTTTTGATTTTCTGGAAATATCAAGATTTTATTTCTATATTGTTCTTCCTTTTCTGAAACAAATATCATGTGCAATCGTATATAAAGACAATAAGAATAAGCCATTCAGTCGTTCTTCTGCTATTGTTGGGCTTAATCAGATTTTTACCAAACGTCATACAGTGAATGACAGCTCTGTATTCCTAGGAGTGAACAGTAGCAAGAGAAATATCACCTTAGAATTAATTTTAGAAGAATTATGTATTAAAAAATTATAAAGTATACTTAAGATATTTTTATATGGAAGCGGATTGGAGTTCGGTAATTTAGGAGGGATCAGTGACCTTCCTACCCTCCTGGCAGGCCCGTGCTAACGCACGAGCCCGATGGGCCCAGGCCCAGGGCCCCCAGTGTTCAAGGGCCCCCGATAGTTCTTAAAAAATATCTAATACTAAATTTTTCAAAAAATGAAATAAAAAATGCGTAAAAAGATAATGTAGGATTAAACTATACTAAAAAAATTGGCGTAATGGAGTGAGCTGTCCGCTTCATTGGATAATATTTGTAATATGGAATGTTGCTGGTTGGTATGAGATGACACTCAATGATGAGAAGTTTAGTTGTTGTTTCTTTAACAAAACTTGTCTTTAAATTGGGAGGGGGAGATCGGTGAAAGTAAGATTGAATGATTGATTTTTTCGTGTTTCCGCGCGCGTCAACTGAGTGGGTCATTAGTCCCGTAAGTGTAGTGCATGTTTTTCTCGGGATATAGCGGTGATCTTCCCCCGCTGGATGGCAAGATCCGGCACTGGTCGGCTAGTGGGGTTTTCCCCCTAAAGTCCCCTGTTTTCCCTAACGTTTTCCCCTAAAGAGAGTCCTGGTTGACTCTCCCATCATTGGGGCACCGTCCCAGCCGGGACAAGCTCTAAGCTCCCGATCGGTCTCCCGGAATATGCGGTAGTGTAGTGCATGTTAGTGTAAGTGTGTGTGTGTGTAAGGGGAGAAAATAGGACAAGGAAGAGGAAGGCAAGATCGCGCGCGGTCCGTGGCCCGTTTGTTAGGGTACTGCTCCGGCATTCGCCTGGTGTTGATCGGAGAAACCACGGAAAAATACCGATCAGAGCAGCCGACCACTAGAATTCTCCTCCAGACAGCGACTGAATTTGACTTAGCGGAAAAGCTAGTGTCGAAAATCCTGCCGCCGTCATAACTCGAACCTAGGACCTTCCGGTCAGAGGCGCTGCAGTGACAGTGAAGGTAAGAAAAGAGGACCTCCAAATGAATGTAGGTCCAAGGGCCCCCAAAACTGTTAAAACGGCCCCGTCTCCTGGCTACGCCGATGACAACTGAAATAATAATAGTATAGAATGTGGCTGCAAGAAATTTATTATTTCCTATCAAATAAAATATTTACTCATGCAGCAGAAATGTTTCATAGCAAGAACAAATTCGGATACATATTTTTCTCCTGTGCGACGAAAAACTCTCTCACGTTGTCCATGCATGCGAAAATAATTTGTTTCGCTGTTGTAGACGTCGTTTGTCTGTTACGCGCCCTTGTTCGAAGAAATACAAGTTGTTTTATTTCCAATGCAATTAAGAGAGCGTTACATAATTAAACAAACCTGAGTTCAAACGACACTCCGTCCATCTAGTGCTTTTATTGGAAGAACCTACTTATTTATTCATTATGACTTTCTTGAAGCATTATGTTCATAAATAAACCTTTCCATCAAAATTCGTCTTCTTGTTCTGACAGAAATAATGAGGAAATAATGTACTCTGATGCAGTGATTTAAACGAATAAAAATTACATTTTTAAAGTAATTTTTAAGTCTAATAAAATTGAATTCTAAGATTAAACACATTCACACGCATAATAACAAACTAATTTTGAATAAAGTAACACTCTGCATTCTCTGTTTACACAAATAAAATTATGACCCTGTTTAATTATGACACTATTTAACCTACACATTATTTTTTTATAATTGCAATTAAAAGCATTTTAAAGTAAATTAAGTACAATATTTTTATTCATGTCATCCAAGTGAAAGGCGCAATTTCCTCTTCTTAAGAAGCGAGGTGAAGCTCTTTAGGCACAAAATTTTTTAAACGGTGAAAAAATCACGTACGTAAACACAAGTTATTTTGCATTTACTTTCAGTTTGTTTCCCTAAATCCAATCGGTTTGACTTCCCAGAATAACTCTCAAGAAGAGACGATAAAATAAAATTCATCATCACTTACTTCGTTGAAGAAATTTCCCTACATCAAGATTTCGTAGAGTAGGTCTGCGTTAGTCGAAGTTAATTAAAAACATGTGCTTGATAAAATAACTAAAATAAATAAATATAATGTATTTCTTAGTAGCTTATTAACTTGTCAGTGTTTAGAATTACTTTCTGCCATTACACTTGGCTTGAGGAAACAGATATGTATGTGTCTTATGGAACAGTAAGACACGAAAAGTTCGCATTAGTGGGCTCAGATTGCACTCAAGCAAACAAGACGATCTTACGACTCCTCCTTGCAGCAATCACGCGCCCGTGACTTTGAGATCACATGTTGAATGCATTAGTTTGTGCAACTGCCACACTGTACAAATACCGTTTTATAATAAATTTAGCATTTTTTTCGGGAAAGGATGTAGTTTCATAGAACTTATTTTTACAGATTGCCAATAATGAAGTGGAGAGTACATGATAGATCGTGCAGCATTAGAAATTTAGGAAAAATGACCAAACTGTTAGTGAGATAAGAAGCAAATAGAGAAATTCGTGACTTTGGGTTTCATTTTCGAGTAGCTATTGCTTATAAAAATGTAATATTTTTCTGCACATTCAAAGCTAGAAATTCTTGTGAAGTCATGTAAATTGTCTCCATCGTCAATTTTCTGTAGGAAAGGCAAATAACGCTCTTTGAAGCAGAATCTGCTTGTCATTAACAGATACTTTTCCAAAATATATGTTTCTTGGAGAATTAAATGGTTCATGCGTGCGACGAATCGACAAGTAGCAGACAGATAAAGTGTGAGAAATCATGTAGTATTAAAAATAATTTGGAAAATAGGAAAAAACACGTCTGATCGATGGAAAAATAGCACTGGGATTAATTTTCTTTGACGATGGATAACTCAAGAATTTTTCATTCAAATTCACTGTTACGAATTCATATAAGAACGTTTGCGCAAATTAATTCCTTCACCAATATTGAATTCGGAATGTAAATAGCGCTCTGGGAAGCAGCAATGGCGCTGTAACTCCCAACACAGAATTAACTTCGAAGCCATATTTTCGTATCTGGTTAGAGAATCTTGTAGTTTCGCTGAACTGGTCGATTGTATCGAGTCGATACTATCGACGAGAACCATGCCTATAGATTGTGAGAAACAAAGTAATATTACTAGAAAGATGAAGGATAATTAGAATGGCTAAGAAATTAGTGGTGGAATACATTTAAATAGATTCGTTTCCCCTGAAAATGTGTTGAACCAAAGAACTTTCGCCGCGGTTTCAAAACTGAAAATTATTCAAATTTATTCCATGGCCAATATTAAAGCTTACAGTGTGGTAGAAAAGACACTGTTATTGTCATTAGATGATCTGTTTAAAGCGTTCTTTTGGAAGAAAAACGTGGTTTCACAGAACTTGCAATTCGACAGACCAGATGCATAAGTCCCAGGTGCCCATGATGAAGTATGTAGTATTACAAAGGTTCAGGAAAATCGAAGAACACATTAGAGGGCTAAGAAATCTTAGGTTCTGAAGAGGAAAAGTGGGATCTCTTTGACTTCAAATGTTATATCGCTACTCTTCCATTGTTATGAATTTGTGGATGATGGTTTGCGCTATTGTCGACAATAATAGGCACTGCAAAAATACTGCACGAAGTATACAGGATATTGTTACCCCCCCAAAGAAGTAGTTTAAAGACATTTCGTTTTTAATTGAAGAACTATGTGTTTCATAGTACTTACTTGCTAATTATCTCCGATTTCTTGCAGACGTTACGAGGAATTGTGAATACTTAAAAGAATTTAGAAACTTTGGATCTGATAGGCAATTAAGAGGTGAGTAGAGAGAATTATGTGACAGTTTCGCTTTTGCTGAAGAGGTTATGTTGCTAAAGAAATTCCTGCACTTCTACTGCTACAAATTCGAGCAAGAACGGTTGTGCAAATGAATTCCATCGTTGATATTCAGTATGCAATGCAAACACCGCTCTGAGAAGCAGCAACAGCTCTGGAATTCTAAAGAGAGCATTCATTTTAAGCGATTTTCTTACTAGTTGTCGAATGATCTGGTTTCACAGTACTGCGAGTAAATCGACAAAGATTTGAAGATGATTATAAGTAGGGGGCGTATTTGAATGAAATGTCAGTTTTTTCATATTCACTTTAGAACAATTCCGTTCAGTATAGAAATTCATTTTCTCCGTTTATAGTGAATTCGGTGTCTCTGGTTATAGTGAACTCGGATATAGTGAACCATCGGTTCTAGTGAACCTAAGTCTCTGGTCCCGTTGCACTTACATTACAAATAAGCATAAGAAGATTCGGTTATAGTGAACCTGAACCTCGGCTATAGTGAACCCAGGAAATAAGTCTTGGAAATTAATTGAATTTCTTATGTTATTAGACGATAAAAAAAGCTTTTCGGGAGTGGGATGGCTTTCCAACAGTGCAAAACGCATTGAAAGGTGAAAAGACTGCATTACGATACTTCGAGACGGAGAGCAATGCAGAATTAATTGTGAAGTGAGCACAAACTCTGGAGAAGGATCTAATAAAAAATGTACGATGCAAACAAGTGAAAATAATTGATTTTTTTACGTACAAATTAAAATATTGAAATTATCATTTCGTGTTGTTAATGCATTTTGTGGTATATTAATAAAATCAATCGTGTAGAAATTCTATTTATTATTGACATCGGATATAGTAAACCTCTGATATAGTAAACCAAGCATGTTAGTCCTCAGAAGTTCGCTATAACCGGAGTCGACTGTAAATACCGGTGTGAGGCACCTCATGTTGAGACAATCCGATGGGGTGTGGCGGTGCTGCTTGCTTTGTTGAAAGAAGGGAGCCTGAGTAGATCCGCTCCGAATTATATTTCGTGCTTACAATCAATGTTTCTTTGTCAATAAGAACTGTGTATCATTCGAGGTGTCCACGAAAACAATCTAATTCCTATTTCGAATTTCAGGAGAATCGCGATAGTCAAAGGTATTTGGGGTTGATGGTACCTCGGATTACAAAAAACTCGGATTACACGGAAAAAAAGAAAATACATAATGGAATTTTCAACTACAATGTACAATGAAGTCAAATTTAATGTACAGATACTGTTAACATTACAGATACTTACCTACTTGAGCCCGAACTGATCACAAAAATGTGGCAGACAGATAGACACTGGCACCGACTGCCGTACACGTGAACTTCTTCGCAGTATTGCCAACCTGTCAAGAGCCAGCTCTTGATTATATCCACTTGTTTGCTCGTTTGGCGACTTGGCGCATATCGGGCTTTTTTCATCTCGAATTTCACGGAATCTCGAATTAGTAAAGCTTTGATTACCGTGACTACTGTAAATAATCATGCTAATTAAGATGATTTTCTTCGCTATCCACTCCCTAGAAGTTTCCGAAGAAAATTACGCTGAAAACATCAGAGGTTTCCGTCACAGCCAAAGTTGATGTGAAATATGACAATGAATCAACGGAAGCAGCCTTCATGTTCCCTGCTGCTACAGGAAACAGGGAGAGTCCGACGCCTGTCTTACGCGGGACTCGAACACCCAAGTCTGTGCACACTTGAAAGTCGCTCCACGCCCCGCCAATGAAATGCGTCGGTGATATTCTACATGCAACGCAAACTACGTGCTGACTGCGAGGGAACCGGCTCAGATGACTCAGACAAGCTGTTGCAATTGCAATGACTCTGATGGAAGTCCTAGGATACGAGTTCCGACATTGGTGGATTTTTCACACTAGTAATATACATGGGCCGAATGCAGCTGACGTCTTGTGGAGAATTCCAGCAGGTAGCTGCTCTGATCGGCAGTTTTCCAAAATTTCTCCGAAAATACCAATGGGATACCAGAACAGTACCCCAACAAACGGGCCACGGATCGCATGCTTTTTTTTCTTCGTTTTTCTTGCCCTATCCTCAACCCTTACATGCACAAACTTACTTTTACATGCTTTACACTATCACACATGTCGGATCACACTATAAGATCAGACGATAGCTTAGAGCTTGTCCCGGCTGGTGCTGTGCCCCGCTGAATGGGGATACTTGTTTGGAGACAAACCCGCTAGACGACGTGTTGGTCGGCGCCGGATCTCACCATCCACCATCGGAAGATCACCATCACCTGCCATGATAAAAACATGCACTACACTTTCGAAACTAATGACCGAAAGAGTTGGCACGTTTAGGATTACCAATCAATCAAACTATTGACCCTATTAACTGATGTGCCTGAAAAAGTATTCTACTATCTTCAGACTATCTTTGGGTTTTATTAGATTTATTTATCCAGTTTTATTTTAGACAGTCATACATTGTTCTTATTTAAAACCAAACTCATAATACAAACAAATTAGATTGAAATTTTATTGAAAAGCACTTATTTCTTTTAAATTTTGATTTAAATTATTATTATTATTATTATTATTATTATTATTATTATTATTATTATTATTATTATTATACCTTTGGGATGACTCATGAGCAGCGTACAAGCTTCCCATGCTGTGGTCCCGTGTTCGATTCCCGGTCGAGGCAAAAATATAGTTGTAGCTTTCCTTTAAAATCGTCCCAGTTTCTGTAGCTGTGTGGCGAAGAAAAACTCAAGCAGGCGGATCTTGCTAGATACGGTGAAGAGAATACATGTTCGCCTCATGTCGCTCTTACCCCCAAATATGGGAATTTAACTAGGCCCAGGTATGGAGGACACCGGTAGCTGGCCGGCGAAGTCGGACCACCAACCGAATAACGTCGAATACTTACATTATTATTATTATTATTATTATTATTATTATTATTATTATTATTATTATTATTATTATTATTATTATTATTATTATTATTATTTGTTTTCAATACGTAAAATGTAATTATGACAGTGTAAAATAAAAATGGACAAAAAAATCTTTTGAAAAAAACACGACATATTAAACGAATGCCTACGAGTGTGAGAGGCGGCAGCGTCGGCGTAGGCGCTCGCGTGCCGGAGGCGGCGCCGTCTGCGCCTCGTCCCGCCGCCGCGAGGGGCGCTGTCGGCGGCCGGGGCGGGCGGGGGCGCAGTAATTGAGATTTCCGTGCGCTCGCGGGCATCGGGCGGCGGCGGCGCCCCGCAGGGTCCACGGCGGGGGGCGTGGCGGGGCAGGGGCCCGCGGGCGCGTCGTGCCCCCCGTCAAGCGCCGCTCAAGTGAAGCGTGTGTGAGCCACCGAGCGAGTGGAGCGGGGCGGAGAGGAGAGGAGAGGGGCGGGGCGGAGCGGGGCCGCAGTGCGGTGGGTGCCGGGGGGCATCTGCCCCCACGACGCGGTGCCGTCACTCAGCGCGCCGCCGCGGCACGTCGCCCGTGGCGTACGCCCTTTGCACCCCGCCACGCACGCCCAGCCGATCTCTCCTCAGGGGTACCCCAAGGGGGCGGGGCTCGATGGCGATGACACATTTCAATACGACTAGTTTCCAATGCGTGCAAAAAATTAAAGAAAACTAGGTTTGATTGATTGATTTTGTCATGTTTCCGGGCGTGTCAATTGCTCTGGTCATTAGTCCCGTTAGTGTAGTGCATGTTTTTTTCCTCGGGAGATGGCGGTGATCTTCCCCTGCTGGATGGCGAGATCCGGCGCCGACCTACCGTCGGCTAGTGGGGTTTCCCCTAACCAGGACTCTCCCACCAGAGGGGCACCGCCCCAGCCGGGACACGCTCTAAGCTCCCGACCGGTCTCCCGGGATATGTGGTAGTGTAGTGCTTGCTAGTGTAAGTGTGTGTGTGTAAGGGGAGAGGATAGGACAAGGAATGGGAAGGACAGATCGCGCGTGGGCCGTGGCCCGTTTGATAGGGTACTGCTCTGGCATTCGCCTGGTGTTGATCGGAGAAACCACTGAAAACTACCGATCAGAGCAGTCGGCCGCTAGAATTTTCCTCCAGACAGCGACTGAATTCGACCTAGCTGAAAAGCTAATGTCGAAAATCCTGCCGCCATCAGGACTCGAACCTAGGACCTCCCGGTCAGAGGCGCTGCAGTAACATCAGTTGATGCACTGAGCTACCGCTCCCGGTAAGAAAACTAGTCAATAGCTCCGTAGGGGTGGGGGGTAACTAGGGGGGATAGCACCCGAAAGGGGGTGGTTACTAGACAATAAGGCTGTATTTACAATCCCGCCCATATTAATGTGACTACATTTTGCCTTTCCGTAATTTCCTGTTAATGTTTGCTACTGTTGTCTTAGAAATGAACCATTTGAGAAACGACTTTGTGAATGGGGTTCAGGTTGTATCAATACCTTAATTCCTAATTTTTTCTTTGGAATCAGGTTCATTGCCAATCTTATCACAAAAGAAACAAAAAATATAGATAAGGCTTAAATTATTCAAAAATACGAATTTATAAAACAAAAATGATGAAATTAAGAAAATCTAAGATAATACAATAAATTATAGATAAATGTACGGAAACAACTCGCACTTATTGTAAATAAAACAATTATTACACGAGAAAAAGATACAAGGTTTCACTCATAAAACCAATGTGGCCTCTCACGGGCCAATCTTGCCATAAAACAATGTTGAAACATATTCACAAAAGAGCTGCCACTACTGAAAAAATCAATTGATATACTTTGAAGTTGTACCTTGAAAACTATGAAAAAAACAACACCTATTAAATTTTGCAGATGAAGACAATGATATGGCCAGGGACTGTACAAAGTTCACGTTCCTAGGACAAACCTTTCCCATCGTATCGAGGAAGGAATTCGATATTTTTTAAAAAATGCATTTTTATCGTAATGGCCAGTGTGGCAGGCAGGTCTTTACGTTATTCTATAGAGCTGAAACTTTGAAAATTTCATTTTACAGCTATTTGGCAACTTTTTAGGGATTCCCAACAATATTTTCATTTTTCATATAAAATCAGGTCTTACCTGTTATGTAGTGGAGGGCGTTGTAATATTTTTATCTTCTACAGGGGCCATGGTCCAGAAAAAGTTAAGAACCTCTGTTCCATATTACTTTTTCAAAATTTCATACCTGAATGACAAAATTCACTATACTGAAGCTCTAAAAGCTTGGGTTTTTAATGGTCACCATGTTTGTGACAAATAGGGTTGTGGCAAGTGGTAACCTCTTTACGTTCGTGCGCGCGAGAATTTAATTTGTCAGTGGCCATGTTCATTAATTTATAATTAACATTTACCTCATAAAACTGAAAAATAATAATTAACAAAACTGGACTTGAAGCCTGAAATCTCGATAAAGGGTTGACTTCGTTCGATTACATCAATTGCAAGGACATATGAATTCCATGGACATATGAATTCCAAGGATTCATACAACATTGTGTAACCGCTCGTAAGTCGGTTACATTGTTTAAATAGCGCGCGACAATGTTAAACTACGACCAAAGCAGTAATAGTACCGCTGAACTACAAGGGGGTGCGCCAGCAAGAAAGGATATTCTGTATCAGATTCTGAGTAAAAGTTCTGAACGCACTCACGTAGTAGAAATCAACATCCAATCAGGAATCGCCTTGAAGAATTTATAACGGCGCGATTAGCACCGTAGGGAAAAACGTTCTTTTCTGCTGTGAACCTTCGGACGGAACGGACCTGTACTGTCTTGCGGTGTGCGATCTGATACTGAACGAGAGGAGATCCAACAAATTATAACCATCAGAAGCCTTATAAAAAGCTTCTTCTTTTTTTTTTTTTGATTGCACGTTATATTTCGCTTGGACATTCCAAGTAAGGAATAACGTATATTCGTTGGAGACCGCCGTCGAGCTGTGTTACTTCGCGAGGTCGGCGTGCAACAAATCGACGAGGGACGGTTTTTCACGACGCAAGAGGCTAATTCGACCTTGGACGCAACGGGACCATCGCCGTCGTCTGGAGTGGCAGGAACGTGTCATCGCGGCGACGTCGTGAGTCAAAAAGATTTTAAAACTTCGACAAAATCCCTTTTATAAGAACAGTTGAGAGGAGAGGAAATCATGCATCATGCAAGAATATATAGAATTCACCTCACGCCCAGACAGAGATAGTCAGGCATTTAAATTATCGGCTATTAAGCGTAACTTTTCAGTATTTTTCCATCGTAACGAGAATTCATATAAATTGTTCATGCAAAAAGGTGTAAAATTTATTCTTTTAATTCTTTTGTTTAACTACTATATTTGTTGTTCTAATGAATATTCTTTTCTGCAATTCATGATTTCAATTGTTTTTAATTAAATAGTAAAAAGGTTAATAAGTTGCGTGACAGTAAAACCGATTATTAAAGGGAATCTCATTCATTGTACCAGTTTATTTAAAAGGTATATGCAAAGTGTATATTGCACATATAAATTTTCTTTCAGCAGTGTATGTGATTTGATGTTTTTTTTTGTGAATTGTATCAAGGTATTTCATTGTGTTTGTGTAAAAGTGAAAGATTATATTGGGTCATTCAAAGTATTTTACAAATAGAAAAGGTACAACTGCAGTTGATCAATATTTAGGAAATTGCTGAACACTACAGCAAGTAATATGAAATTCTAGGTAATGTGTAAATTCTTAACGAAATTGTATCAGAAGATTTGGTAGAATATATCAAAACTTTGTTAAAGTTAAAAGTTAACTTGCCTGTATTTATTTTAATATTCAAAAGCACGATAAAAGACGAACCCACTCCTGTAGGACGATTAGGACATAAGAAAATCTTCCGAAATTTTGATGTGACATTGATTTACCAGGTCAAAGGTCAAGTAGTAACATTAAGTTATTAGAGTGATCCGCTCATTTGTATCCCGTAGTAGGGAGCGGTCACATTTTTGGTGAATACGCGAGGTTCGAAATTGATATAACCTCGTCATATAGTATTCCTAAAATAAGTGAAAGGTCACAATTGTGATTATGAAACTTTCCCATTCCCAAACAAAACTTCGAAAATGAAAAACATTTAGCGCAAAACATCGATGTCAAAAAACATCGGCGTTAATCTATTAATGTTTGAAACATCTTTGTTTATGTAGAAACGTCCGTGTTTGGAAAACATCCACAGCGATGACGCATCAGTGGTGGCAAATTGCGAAACCACCACCAGGACGCATTGAACACAACACAGCACAGGGGAGTAGTGAGCTTCCAGTGATGGTGAGATCGACGCAGACCTACCTTCGACTGGCGGAGTTTTCTCCACCAGATATCTCCCCCCAGCCAGGACCGCCCCACCTGGGAGAAGCTCTAAGCTCCCGACCGGTCTCCGGGCATGTGTGGTAGTGTAGTGCATGTTAGTGTAAGTGTGTGTAAGGGGTACGTTAGGACAAAGAATGGGAAGGAAAGATCGCACGGGCGGCCCATGGCTAAAAATGGTTTTAGGGTACTACTCTGGCATTCACCTGATATTGATCGTAGAAACCACGGAAAACTACCGATCAGAGCAACCCGCCGCTAGAATTCTCCTCCAGACAGGCACTGATTGCGAACTTGCTGACAAGCTACTCTCGAAAATCCTGTCAACGTCTCGACTCGAACCTAGCACTTCCTGGTCAGAGGCACTGTTGTGACATCAGCCACGGAATCAACCTGTGAAGCTGCCACCGTGGGGGAATAACGCTCAACCCCCGACCAATCGCTCCATATGCAACGACGGCTGCTCGCTGAGCTCAACGCAAGCCGTCTGTGGGACGCGCGATACACGCGCGTGATTTAACAGAGCGCGGCCGGCGACTCGCGCACGCCGCGGCCGGATGCCCTGGGTTCAGCGCCCGCCTAAAACGCGCTTAATTGAATTTGGAGCGGTAGCCGCGTGGCGTAACATCTGTTCATTACGAAGCGCTTCATTTGAGCTCTTATGTAAGTCGCCGGCGCTGATTCCATAACTGCAAAGGAGCTCCCAATGAGGTGCCTAATGAGCCCCTGCGACACCCCGCCGATGAAGCACGTCCAGACTCTCAGCAGGTTTTCTTACGCGGCCCCGAGCGGCCGTCTGAATTTCAAAGGATCTTTTCACGGGGGGAGGTGGCTCAGGGCATTAAATGATGCTACTACAGTGCTTCTGACCGGCAGTTTCAGCCCTGACGGTGGCAAGATTTTCGACACTCTTGTCAACTAGGTCGATTCCAGTCACTTTCTGGAGGAGAATTCTAGAGACCGGCTGCCAGGCTTCCAGGCAGGTAAAGATTGGAAAATTGATACTGACGCTAAAAATGTAATTTGAACAAAAAATTAGAATTCAATCAAGGCACGTACTTAAGTTAAATTAATAATGAAAGTAATAACTATAATAATGATAAACGCAAACGACAAAATCCCTGAAAAATACTGTAAAAGATCTGCATTAAGCAAAATTTAAAAAAAAGTTATTTGTTTGATTCGATTCCGACTTTTTAGAATCGATTCCAGCAAGAATCGGATGTAAAGTACTCAAATACTACTTCCTTAGGAATCAAAATTGAATCGATTCCGCAATCGAGTCGGTAGAATTGGAACGTCCCTAGTTGCGGTCTCGCATCCAAAAACACTTTGTGAAATCAATTGGCACACGTTCTATTCCCAACTTTCCCTCGTACTCCTACCCCCCCCCCCCCGAAACAGCCGAACCCAAGCAACATACAGTTGTCAAGATACAGTGAACTCGGATATTGTGAAATTTCAGTTACAACGAAGAAAGTTTCTATTCTCGATCCGTATACTACATTATTAACAACACTGAATTGTTTTGTTATACTGAACTTCACATCGGACTTTTTGAACTTAGGAAATAGCACAACTTCCAGAAAAAAAACTTCACATCAGTATCTATTCAAAAAATAAATTCAAATAATCTAAGAGGGTAGGGGCGATCAGGCGGGGGCAGGTGGGGCAACTTGCCCGAGGCCCAAACTTAATTGGGGCCCGGAGTTACTTTTCAGTCAAAACAAATAAAAAAACGTATTCTTCTATAATCCGAATTTAAGGCTATAAGGTATTTCAGATGCATGGAAATGCTTACGTTCATCGAAAATATGAGTATTTTTTGCCAAATTGTGCGTGAAATATAGGCAATATTTAAACAATTATTTTCTCGAAAACGTCCCCATATTATTTCTGTAAATTGTTTTCTCGTGTGTAGCAAAGAAAGTTTGTAACTTTAAGGAAACTTTTTGGGAGTATTTCAGAAATTATTATTATTCAAGAGATCTTGTTCTGCCGCACGTTCAGTCACATTCTGAGGAGGTTGTAGATCTAGATGTATTACATCAAGTAGAATCTCGATGTAGAACATCAAGACCTCAAAATTTACCATATTTCTACATATTCTGACCACGCACGTGCTGAATATTCCTCCGTAAAACACCAATGCGGCCGACCTGGATGGCCGACGTGGCTAAGAGGGAGTTCCGACTTAGCGCTTCGGTCCGAAGGGTCGCGGGTTCGAGTCCCGCCTTCGGCATGGCTGTTTGTCCCTTGACTATGTGTGTGTTGTCGCGGAGGGCCTCGCGTTCTGCTGCCCCAGATCAGAGGAGCCCGCAAATGTGTTGGTGTCTAGTGTATGGTCGAATATGCGTCCCATCGGGGCATAAAGGGTAACCGGCGGTCAGCTGGATAAAAGCCCTAGATTAAAAAAAAACACCAATGCGGCCGTGACAGATTTCCAACTGGCATAACTCATGATCGCAAACCCCTCTCGCTCGTGTATGCCTACCTTTTCAGGCAAGCGACAGTGGAGAAGAGAATCGTGAGGATGGACGTTTGTGGGAGGGGGCGGTCCACTCCGATTGGCCCCGCCCCGCCCACTGGGAGGCACTACGCTCGCCTGGGGCGACGACCCATCAGCGAGGCATTTGTTTTTAACAGCTCCACTACAGCTCTGTTAACCACGCGCCACCATCGCCGAAAACAAACAGATTGAACTACAGCTAGCAGCGAATTTTGTTTTCGAAATTATGTCGGGCAGAATTTGAAAGCCTGGTTCACTGTTTGTTCTCTCCCGACGCATTTACCAGTTCGTTGTTTCGGACAAGGTCGAAATTCACTGATCCGCTGCATGCTTTATGTGACACGAAGCATTTTTTCTCTGTTAGTAATCTTGTTTACACGTTTTAATGCAACACCTGGCGACGTTCCAAGAGCTCTATAAACAACTCTCAGAAGACAACGGTAGTTAGCGAAACCAAAATAGAAATCTCAACATACAAATCTTCAACATATTGTCCAAAATGTTTTGGCAAGGAATTGACCGTTCTTATTATAAGTCTCCAACTGAAGTGTTTCCTAGGAGCCAGTTAAAATGTTTGCGAAGGGAATCTCAAACAGTATTTTCAAATCTTTGTAGACTGATAGTGACATGATTCAAACTCTGATAATCGTCTCGGCAAAGATTTGATTGATGTGAGTTCCAAGCGAACGAAAAAAAGTGAATGAGAATGAAGAAAAAGTTTCATCAATGAAGATTCGTTTGTCTTTTACTGACAAGTGGTGAATAATAAAGCATTCAACCAATTAGTAAGACGCGATAAATTAATATTTATAGATTAATTCATTGTCACTGCGTAACACTGTTTTAATATGTATGTAATTGGTAAGTTTTATTTCTACTCAGAAAGAAACATTGGAAAATTGTATACATCGTATCTGCTAACTGACAACTCTCTCTGTTAACTAGTGACATTTCTGTTCATCAAATACCTAATGCTCATAAAATAGGATATGACCTCTAACCTTACAATATTGACCCGCAACATTTTAATACCCAAAAGCGGGAGCAGATCATTTTGATTTTCTTTTAGAAAGGTGATCAAAATATATCGAAGTAAACGTTAAAAATTTCAGCATAAAGTTCAAATAAAACAGATAAATAACTAATTACAGGTGCTTCACTTTACATCTGAACATTAACACATCCATCACCATTAATGTCGTTACGTACTTCTCAACGCATGATCACCCTGTCATTTTTCTTACATTGGAAAGTAAAAACACACTTGATCATAGAAGAGGTGACATAAATTTAAGGCTTTTTTTTTCGTCTACGCTCAGAAATTAGTAGAGTATTCACCGGCATTACTCCAATTCCCTAAAAACGGGAGCGGCAGTTAAGTGCATCAACTGATGTCACTGCAACGCCTCTGACCGGACGGTCCTTGTTTCGAGTCCCGACGCCGGCAGGATTTCGACAATAGCTTTTCAGCTAGGTCGAATTCAGTCTGGAGGAGCTGTCTGGAGGAGAATTCTAGCGGCCGGCTGCTCTAATCGGTAGCTTTCCGTGGTTTCTCCGATCAACACCAGTCGAATGTCGGAGCTGTACCCTATTAAACGGGCAAGGGACCGCGGACGATCTTTCCCTCTTCCTTGTCCTGTCCTCTCCTCTTACGCACACACACACACACTTACACTAACATGCATATACACTACCACATATTTCGGGAGATCGGTCGGGAGCTCAGAGCTTGTCCCAGCTGGGGCGGGACCCCGTTGGTGGGAGAGTCCTGGTTAGGGGGAATCCCCGCTAGCCGACGGTAGGTCGGTGCCGGATCTCGCCATTCAGCGGGGGAAGATCACTGTCATCTCACGAGGAAAAACATGCACTACGCTTACGGGACTAGTGGCCTAATCAGTTGAAAAGCCCGGAATCACTAACCAACCAATCAATCCGATTCCCTAACTATTCCTCTGTTTCCTTCTTGTTTATAGAATAGATTTTTACTTTTCGTCTGTTATATGTAGTATAGACAAAAAATATTGAAACCAATTAAAAAATTAGAGGTCGAGATTGTGTTTGAGCTTGAGAAGGGGAGAGAGAGTTTTGAGGTTGCCTGAGAAGAAGAAAAGTTATTTTTATCACTGGCGCTGGGGTTGTGCTGAAACAACTGTATTAAGGTTTAAACCAGTCACATGAACTCATTTTGTAGAATATTCGTATCATTTTGCACCAATTTTCTTCTTCTTTATGGAGTGCGTAAGAGGTGATTCACTTACCCCCTGACCCCCTTCTCCTTTCCCCTCCAAATCCAAAGAGGAGTGCACAAGTGCTGCCAATGCTCTTTTAGTATTGACGGCGACACGATGGCAAGAGTAAACATTTTCCTCAGGTCACAGACAAGTGGGTTTCTGCACATCTATTTAAATAGGCAAATTCTGATTTGACTGTCAGGGCAGCACTTTAAATTCACCGCGAAAGAGTTACGTTGCTGAGGAAGTCTGTTGAAATTTAATTTTAACATCACAGCTGCAGGTAGTCCATTGGTGCTGGGATATAAATTACTAGTGGTTTAGTAAATGATAACTTATATATATATAGTTGACTTCTGATTAAATGAGATTTTTAAAAGCTGTTCAAGAAGAGAAAAAATACATTTTTCTGCCCAATCTCTTAAAAATGCAGAAAAGAGTGGAGAATATGGTGCAGAAGTTTAAAAGGAGGAAAAAGTAGACGTAGTGTAGTAATCTCACGAAAAGGTGCAACAAATTGTGTTCATTTAGCTTCATTTCATCCCCCCAAATACACATATTAAACTATCTGTGCGAAAAAATCTATATTTTTGAAAAGGTGCCGCACCTTAAAATCATTTCCTTACTTATAAACCTTTACACTGGGCACTGGCACACTTGCGGGCTCCTCGGTCTGTGCTCAGCAGACTCACAAGGCCTTCTGCGACAGTACACATACATGAAAGACAAGGGAAAAACAACTATGCCCACGGCGAGACTCAAACCCACGACACTTCCGAGCGAGGCGCTGTGTCGGCATGCACTCTAGCCTCTTCTAGCCATCCAACTTGGTTGGTTGGTTAGTGATTCTGAGCGCGTCAACAGGTTAGGTCATCAGTCCCGTAGGTGTATTGCATGTTTTTGTGAGATGGCGATGATCTTCCCCCGCTGGATGGCGAGATCCAGTGCCGACCTACCGTCGGCTAGCTCTCCCACCTGCGGGGCACCACCCCAGCCGAGACAAGCTCTAAGCTCCCGACCGGTCTCCCGGAATATGTCGTAGAGTGGAACATATTAGTGTAAGTGTGTAAGGGGAGAGGATAGGAAAAGGGAGTGGAAGGAAAGATCGCGCCAGTCCGTGGCCCGTTTGTTAGGTTATCTCCGGCATTCATCTGGTGTTGATCGGAGAAACCACAGATAACTACCGATAAGAGCAGCCGGCCGCTCGAATTCTCCTCCAGACTGTGACTGAATTCGAACTATCTGAAAAGCTGTGTCGAAAATCAAACAGCCGTCAGGACTCGCACCTAGGACCTCCCCGTCAGAGGCACTGCAGTGACATCAGTTGATGCACTGAGCTACCGCTCCCGGTCCAGCTCAGCAATCTATTATAGCTCTTTTAAAAGTAATTACAAAATGAAATTTTTCTTTTAACATTTGAGAGAAAATGAATTACGTCTTCGGTGATAACTTTGAGCGACTTGACTTTCTTCAAGATTTAAACTACGCGCGCTTTTAAGCGGTCTCAAACTACACGAAATCGCGCTAATGAGCTCTGACATTTAGAGATGTCCCTTTCAACTTGCTAGTATATACTTGCCACCGAGATTCTCTTTCTGTTCTCACCGGCATAAATCATGTTTCATCGCTCGCCCCTATGGAAGTCTTGTCCCCCATGCTGGGTATGTGTTTCCAAATCACAATCTACAGATACATTGTTTCACAGTGATAGCACTCTTCACTAGCTTTCAATTACAAAACAATTGGTCAATTTTTTGACACTGTACAATGTATTCAATTTTGTATAATGTATTCACAAAGTATACTACGTTTAACGATATAAATCGTTTAGGTGATGAAAGCACAAGTTGCAATAGAACATAACATACGTTCACACAAATCGGCAATTGTACTTCTAGTTCCAATTTTACATCTCTGCGCTCTAGTACATTACATCTACTTAAATGGAAATTGACAAAACCCGTTAAGTTGTCCTGTTCTACCTAAATAACAGGAGCTAGGACTTGAAATCGGTCCGGGTGGAGGTGGAGTGACATCCTGCATCCCATTCCAGGGACCACTCGACCGCAGACATTGTTCATGAATACCTATTATACAGTAAACCCTCGTTAGCACCAACTCGCTTAACGCGAATTTAGCCGTAACACGAACCAAATCCCCATCTCGATCGGGTTTTTGTCCAGTTTCCCTGATCCATTGAGCACATGCTGAGATGGCCCCTTGATTTGCTTCTGGACGTAAATGTAGCTTCACTATGCGCACGTTTTGTTGAACTTTCCTTTTGCTTGTAGTGGTAGTAGAGCTTAGGGTGAGTTTCTATTTTGTTAGCAATATAGAAAAACGATATCTGTTCGTTCGTTTACCGTTACAAATAAGTTTTCTATAATTCGGCAGCGAAAATATCTAGTTTTTGAAATGTTAATCTCTCTAAAAATGTTAATTTTATTGTTATTATTATTATTATTATTATTATTATTATTATTATTATTATTATTATTATTATTATTATTATTATTATTTCATCTTTCAACTATTAATAGTTAACTTGTTGGGAAGGGATTCTGAAACTCAAGAAAGCGTGCGCAGATGATTTTTTCCCCCATACGTCACATACAGTTTTTGACTAAATAAATAAATAAAACATCGGTCCCAATAAGGGATAACGGTAATACTGACATTTTTAATACTCGGAAAACACGAATTCCGATTATTACCGAGGGTTTATTGTATTACTCATGTGAAAAGTTTGAAATAATCAAAAGATAAATTCCTACAATTCTTTCGAATAATTAGAATACCATTCAAATTGTGAATATCACAAAACAAAGATGACACCAAGTTGTGTTATGTTGCGGGTCTCCTCGTTTAGTATATTCTCATCTCATATTAAAATATTTCAACAACAAATGTAGAAAACTAAACCAGACACTTTTCCTTAAGCGTCCAGTGTAAACGATGACTGTTTGTCAGGTAATGAAGTGCGTTCATTTGCAGTTATCGAATCAGTGCCGGCGACTTACATAAGAGCTCAAATGAAGCGCTTCGTAATGAACAGATGTTACGCCACGCGGCTACCGCTCCAAATTCAATTAAGCGCGTTTTGGGCGGGCGCTGAACCCAGGGCATCCGGCCGCGGCGTGCGCGAGTCGCCGGCCGCGCTCTGTTAAATCACGCGCGTGTATTGCGCGTCCCACAGACGGCTCGCGTTGAGCTCAGTTCAGCGAGCAGCCGTCGTTGCATATGGAGCAATTGGTCGGGGGTTGAGTGTTATGCCCCCCGGTGGCAGCTTCGCAGGTTGATTCCGTGGCTGATGTCACGCCAGTGCCTCTGACCGGGAGGTGCTAGGTTCGAGTCCAGACAGTGACAGGGTTTTCGAAACTAGCCAGATAGTTTGAGTTGTGTTGTGTTGTGTTGTGTTGAGTTGTGTCGCTGATTGTAGGAGAATACTTGCTGTCGTCTGCTCTGATCGGTAGTTTTTCGTGATTTCTCCGATTAATTCCAGGTGAATGCCGGAGAAGACCCATAACAAACGGGCCATAGACCCATTTTCTTCCCATTCCTTGTCCTATCGTACCCCTTACGTACCCACACTTACACAAACATGCACTACACTACCACACACGCTCGGAGATTGGTCGGGCGCTTAAAGCTTGTCCCGGGTGGAATGGTGCTCGCTGTTGATGACGCTGACCGTGTTGGGAAAAACTCTGCCAGTCAAAGGTTGGTCGGCGCCGGATTTCACCATCACTGGAATATCACTACCCCCTCCCGAACAAAAAAGCATAGCCTACACTTACGGGATTAATGACCTTATCAGTTGACGCACCAGGAATCACAATCCAATCAATCGATTCCGTGGCCTTCCGCAGTTTGCACACATCTGGAGCTTTCAAAAGAGTTCTTTCTATTCTGACACCTTAATACGTACATTCACATTAAAGTTCCGACAGTGAAATTAAATGTTTACTCTAAGTAGGATGTCTACCATGAGGTAATTATTAACTGGAGAATATGGGTACCATACAACTATAAAACCATTGTTTTGTTCTCGGAGTCTTCATCTAATCACTACTTTCAACCATCATAATGAGCAATTTCGTCATTCCATCGTCGCGGTGAAAACGTTTTACTTTAGCATACAATACTCCATGTGCTAATTCTCTCTTCCAAGCATCTCGGGCACATCCTGTTTCTTTGTCAGTTCAAAGAGAGTCGGCAGATGCTATTAATGGTCTGGTTTATTGCTGGATTCTCAATTGTGACACCAACTTAAAAAAACTAGTTTATTTGCAAATTTTGACGAGCAAAACGTCTCAAATGTACGAAATGAGGGGAGAGTTTTGCCAAGATGAGATATTTTCAGTTTTAGAAGCCTGCAGTTTAGTTTATGGATACGTTTTGCCCAGCTGTATTCGTTTCACCCGAATCGAGGAAAGGCCTTCAGAATTTCTTGAACAAATTGTAAAATATAATGTTAATTTGTATATAAAGTTTTTTCTTGGCCATGAATCATTTCTTAGCGGACTTAAAAACATTTTTATTGAAATATGATGGCATGCATGTCATCCGCCTTATGTGTTTTTTCATGAAACATCAGGAAAATAAATTTGCGTGTTTCCAGCTGTTAGACACACACGCACACGCACGCACACACACACACACACACACACACACACACACACACACACACAATCTTACTTTGAGATTACATTGATGATGCAAAAAGATAACATGATGGTTCTCTGCATTCAACATAAGAATTGTATGGATTTTCTGACCTTAATAAACAGACACTAACATACTTTTTAACAATTTCTTTCTCATTATTAAGGTCAGAAAAACACTAAAATTAAATAAACAAGATAATA
>BLKR01005948.1:0-67500 GCA_011170035.1 Teleogryllus occipitalis | reverse complement strand
TCTTGGCCGTTTTCCGCATCCCAATTTTCACGCCTCTTTATCCCATACGTCTTTCTCCTCCATTTCTATTTTTGCACGGCTTCAGTTATTGCCATTTTCCATGTCCTTCTCAGCCTTCCCCTGTATCTTCTTACATTGGGTAATCATTCCCAATTTTTTGTGGAAGTGTACCTTTGCAGTACAGGATTACTACATACAGGAACACGATTGATTCAGATTTTTGATCTACGAGTTTTTCTGTCGAAAAATCACAGATTTCTGGCGCACGATTACAGTATTTTGTCTTGTTACAAAGTAAGAGGGAGAAAGTAAAAGTACTTTTCATCATAAAAAAACTGTCATTGTCAAGAAAACATATTATAAAACAAAAATTTGACTGTAATACTGATAAAATCCACCAAATTTTCTGAATTTGGTTTCACGAGTTCACTCAAGACGCTGAAAGGAGTGTACAAAATTATGTGAAAACCTGCAAACGGCTTTACAACAATATGAATTTTCGTGCAGAAAGATCAAAAATGTTCTGTTCAGGAAAATCTAAGCTCTAATAAAAAAGTCTCCAAAATTGTTTAAAAAATATAGGTGTTTTAAAATATATGGCTACTTAAAAATGGTTCGCCTAAATACAGTTCATTTCGGTAATTATAAAATGTTTTGGACTGAAAAGAGCCACATTACATCACGTGCTTTTCAAAAATAAGCTAATCTATCATTAAAAAGTCAAAATGCTCAGTTACGTGTGTAACAAAAACAACTACATGCTCGTCACAATTATAAGAATGTTATTTATATCACCTTAAAAAATTACGTTATAATGAGGTGAAAAACATGCTAAGCCATGAAAATCGTCCTAGTCATAATCCGCTTCGAGAGCCTACATCTAATCTGGACTGTCATTAGAAAACGTACTTCCTGAGTCAACTTCTCGGAGCAGCGCGTGAACGTTGAGGGGGAACGGTGCGAGGGCGGTGGGGGCGGCGCGGGGGCGGCGTGGGGGCAGAGGCGCGAAGCCCTGCGGGCGCCTAAGCCGCCCCAAGACGCCGGGTGCCAAGGGGCCCCGAAGCCCCGGCCCCGTGCCGCCCCCCGCCTCCCCCCCGCGTTTTCTAGAGCTTCTCGTCTTGTCGTGCGCCGGACAGGCGGGCTGTTTGTTCAAGAAGGAAAATATTTTGGGACACGGCAGCTCCTCGTGCGCGCGCCTTGTGCGGCTTCACGCGAAGTGGCGGGGGGGATGCCACCGCTGTCCGCCGTCCGTACCGGTGGCCTCGGGGTATGCAAACTTGCATATCGTCGTTTGGGTGGGAAAACAAAAAAGACCCAGGACATCAGCACTCAAAAAAGACAAAACGTCCTCACAAAAAGAACTCAATACATCAGACACCAATCTCAAAAAGACCTCAGGACATCAACTGATGTCACTGCGGTGCCACTGACCGAGAAGTTCTAGGGTCCGAGTCCCGACGGTGGCAGGATTTTCGACACCAGCTAGACAGCTAGTCGAATTCAGCCGATGAGTGAATGTGAGTTGTGAGACGGTTTCCCTGGTTTCTCCGATAAACACTAGGCGGATGCTTCAGCAGAGACTGAACAAACGACGTGAACGTGGACCGCGCGCGATCTTTCCTTCCTCTTTTTGTCCTATCCCCACCGCTTACCTACAAACACTTACATGAACCGCACTACCATACATGTCACAAGACCAGTCGGAATCTTAAAGCTTGCCCCGGCTGGGACGGTCCCCAGCTGGCAGTAGATACCCGGATGGGGAAAACCCCGCAAACTGACGGATCTCACCCTCCATGGGGAAGAACACCGCCACCTCCCGTGATTAAAGCATACACTACTCTTATGGGACTAATGACGTAGCATTTGACGTGCTCGGAAGCACGAAATAATCAATTTAAAATATATTTTAGGCTCATTGTTCCCAAATGTTAAATAAAACGCACTGGGCAAGGTGCAAAATCCTGAATCACAAAATCAAGCATGTTTGCCATTAAGTTTAAGGATCAAAACGTCGTATTTTATGGCATGCAACTATTAAGTTACTTAACAAGGTTTTTCTTGTATCCTGAAAATATTTGTTTTTTGAGGTACGAGGATTGAGATAGTACAAGGTTTTTAAAATCTTAACGACGACATGCCGGAAGAAAACGCGTGAAATTCTCACCGGCACCGAAAAAGCAGCATTAAGCGGAATAGCGTGATAGAAAATCATATTTGAATCCTCTTGAGCAATAGTGAGACAATTTAGAGGGGAGAGCACTTATGTCTCATCCTGCCGAATTGCAGGAGGACCTCTTGGGAATAGGATTTCACTTTTTAACAAGAGTAAATGTGGACATTAAACAGGAGGGTTTGGTAGCAATTATCATTACTATATGTGGTAGTACAATAAAAAAAGAAGGCAGATCAGATCCAAAGTGAAGAGGACTAAGTCTTCTAGATATAGACTACAAGTTATATACAAGAATCTAAAATGAGTCGTTAAAAATAATAGCAGGAAACTTAATTTTAGAAAAACAAATAGGATTTACGAAAAGCAGATCTTGTGCAGAGGGTAAATTCATTAAAAGAATTATTGAAGATACAAAATAATTCACGGACAACGATTGTGAACAAGCGATCTCACCAGCTGAGATGTCTCAGAGCAACAACAGTGGCCTCTGTAGCGTTTCTAACCGGAGTCCCTACTGTGGCGAATTTTGACTAGATAAGTCGAATTCAGCCACTGCTGCCTGCAAGACAATTGTATATCAAGTGACTGCCCTGATCATTGTGCTGCATGAAGTATTGGTTTCGCCTACCAATACGCCATGCACTACACAATGACTTATGTCGGGAGACCAGTCGGAAACTTGGCGGTTATTCCTGCCGGAGCGGTGCCTTGTTGGCAGAAAAGGGAAATTCCCGTAAGTCGACGAGAAACCCGCCACCAATCTCACGATCTTGGGGGGGGAGGGGAAGAACACCCCTATCTCCCTAAATATAACGTGCTCTGTATTTACGGGAATAATGTCCATAGCAGTTGACGCGCCCGGAAATTCAAAATAATCAATTGGGGGTATTGCCAACATACTTGTACATTTCGCAACCATCTGCGTCTAATAGATCGATTTATTTAAACTGCTTTCTCATTTAACATTTAGCACAAATTACAAGGATTAAATAACTAACAATATGCTAAAAAAGGTCTTATACAAGACATACTTTGGCTAATCTAACAAGCAATTCATTGTGAACATAACAAGCAAGCATAGTTAGATATATCTATATCAATTCACAAATTATTTAAATTGTAATTTGGTGTTATCGGAAGTTAGATAAATACAAATACTAAAATAACAGTATTGTATATCAGTAGTAGTAATAACTGCAATACTCAATAATATCAGAAGTATTTGTGTGAAATTTATTGTAAAAAAAAAATTAAATCTGCTACCTTTAACTGCACTTTAGCGTACATCATCACACAAAACTATTTTAAACTGAGCCAAACTGCATTGCACATCCATCCCCACCTCTGACTCATAGCATTTTCGGTATGTCAACTCCCATCACAATTAACCACTCGATAGATTTATTTAACATAGCGTATTGAAATGAGTTCTCTCGTTGTTGAAATCTCATCTCCCCCTTCCCTCCCGACATTTGCATAAACACAAAAAATATGCTAGCGAATCGTATTTTAATAGAACTCGAGATAGTGTACAACTCTGAATTTGAATCTCGCACATCCTTACCACGAAGTGGTAATCCCGAGAAGAAGCAAACCCACAAAAATGTAATTGAAGGTCTAAGAGATTTCATTTTGTAGATTATAGCTTGGGAACATAACTGGAGGCCTTCTCTCTCCAAAATGAGGATTTAAGGCCTTTGGTCGCGACGCGTTCGAGTTACGATTGATATCAAGAAACAGATGCAGGCCGTGATTGCGGGATTTCATTTGCCCTGTGGCATTCAGACATGTTTTTCAACAGATATTAATATTTATACAGTGAAAGTACAATTTGTCAACTCTCCGTGAAAATCTTTGCTTCTTTCATCCACTCTATTTAATCTTACTATAATTTATTGTTTGTTACAAAATGATGAATTAATATTAATCGATTTTAGAATATTTAATTTTTAAGGAGGAGAATTTCTCATTTTCGTAAAACTGCAACATTAAAAAAAAATCATAATCTCACTCTTACTGAATCCAATCCGCAACATTGTTCAGTTTCATTGTCGAAAACAGTAAAAACTATTGTGGTGTTTGGTAGAGTAAGGGAATTACATTCTATAGAAGCATAAAAATGAAACAGTTCAGCATTTACTCTCGGCTTTATATTATGTATTAAAATTAGTTACTTCTCCCCGCTTTCGATATAGCAAGACCTCGCATGACTTGCTGCAACAATTTGAACAGAGAGCCCTGGAATAAGGGTTGAATAAAATAAAATGGTTATTTGCGTAGCTAGTAAAGAAACTGAGCCTTTACCGTACGAATGAAATGTTGATATTGATGGCATTTTGAAATTAGCCCAATGACACTTTCGTGCAAGTGCGTACATTACTTTTTATCACGAATTCATGGAAACTAATAGGTAAATATTTTTGCTATCGTTCTCAACATGCGAGGCGGCAGCCATGTTGATTTACATCTCCCTGATGTTTTGTTTAATTTGCAGTACGCAATTGTCTAATATGACCATTACTTCTTTGCGGTACACATATGGTAAAGTCTGTTTTGGCGTACACGTAGCACAGAGTATCATTTTTCAATTGGTAAGCAGTGAAGATAAGTACTAGAGTCCATGTATTTCCTCCATGGAAAGGAGAAGCAGTTCAGGATGCATATTTTTCTTTCATGTACACCAATCCTTTTCATTTAGATTTAAATCTCCCTTCTGGAAGGGCGTCGGGAAGACGGGGAAATTCCCACACTTCCCATTGCTATTTTAAAGTTGTGAGAGACTCCCATAGGAGAGTAACATGTCGCACTGAGATGTCTTGCCTTTGGCAAGGCGGGAACCTCCATGGTGAAATACGCCGGCAAGGATTTTTTCTTTTTGAAATGGGTTCATTTTTTACTTTCTCGCCCTTACGAAGGTACTTTGTAAGAAGAGAAAGTTATGTAATTGTGCACCGAAAAACGGCTAATTTTCGGGAGAAAAACTCTTATTGCCGGGCCATGGTAACGAAAAGGTGGATAAATCCAGTTGCTAAGTACAGAAAAAAGAATCCTCTAACACGTGGTGTAGCAAGAATACGTTTTGTAGGTAATTGATACAGAAAAATCGATTGACGGCAAAATTTTTGTCTGTCCGTCTATCTATTGGCCTGTTGTTAACGCTAGCCCCATTACCCGATCAGCCGATTTTCTCCAAAATTAATATTCCCCGATCGATCCGAATGAGACTTTGGGAGTTTGAAATTGATATTTTTCTTTTCGAGGGAACTGTACATGAAACGAGCATTTACGTTTTTAATCGACGGCCCGAGTTGGCCCCATACAGCGCATCGTTGAGACAATGATATGAATGACGGCGAGTTAACTCAAATGGAATGTACATATAACTGAATTAAACATATAACAGATTTTCTCCCCCATACGTCACATACAGTTTTTGACTGTTTTTGACTAAATAAATAAATAAATAAATAAATAAACTCTGAGGGTCTGAGTTCGAGTCTCTAAGCGGGAAAATTTTTTTGCTGTTTTAAAACACTTTGCACGTTTATGTAATAGTACAATATAGCGGAGCAGGTACAAATAATGCAAGAAAGTATGTGCTTAGGTATCACTGGTAGTTTATCTTTAGAACAGGAAGCTAATTTCATAGTCCCAACATGTTGCCAGAGTTACGTTTATTATAGGTTATACTGGACTAGAACCTCTGGATTCTACAGTAGATATTCTTTATTTCGCAGACCTGAAACTATAATGCGAACCTTTATACGAACGACGAAGTATGATCCAATTTGATCAAAGACTAATTAGATATACGAGTATTTTCAGTAAATTAAAACCGGGAGCGGTAGCTCAGTGCATCAACTGATGTCATTGCAGCGCCTCTGACCGGGAGGTCCTAGGTTCGAGTCCTGACGGCTGCAGGATTTGCGACACTAGATTTTCAGCTAGTTCGAATTCAGTCGCTGTCTGGAGGAGAATTCTAGCGGCCGGCTGCTCTGATCGGTACTTTTCCGTGGTTTCTCCGATCAACACCAGGCGAATGCCGGAGCAGTACCCTACCAAACGGGCCACGGATCGCGCGCGATCTGTCCTTCGTGTTCCTTGTCCTATCCTCTCCCCTTACACACACACACTAACATGCACTACACTACCACATATTCCAGGAGGTCGGTCGGTCGGGAGCTTCGAGCTTGTCCCGGCTGGGGCAGTGCCCCGCTGGTGGGAGAGTCCTGGTTAGGGGGAAACCCCACTAGCCGACGGTAGGTCGGCGCCGGATCTCGCCATCCAGCGGGGGAAGATCACCGCCATCTCCCGCGAAAAAAATACACTACACTAACGGGACTAATGACCAAAGCAGTTGACGCGCCCGGAAATACGAAAAAATCAATCAAAATCAATCAAGTAAGTTAAATTCCTATCTTAAATATCCTGGGCGGTCATAGGATCAATTTTCCAAAAATGTCCATGCATAAGGGCTGAAAAACAATGAAATGGAACTCCCTTGGATTGCGCGCCCGTGCGCTTGAGTGACGGGTCAGAGGGCGGGAGCGATGGCAGGGCGAGGGGCGAGGGCCTCGTGGGTGCCAGTGGACCGCCCCCGCACACAGGAAGCGAGCAGGTCTAAGCCGCGTGGGAGCCGCTCGCGCAGCACCCCTTCTCTCCCCCCCCCGCCGCTTGCTTAGCTCCGTTGTTTATGATACGCGCTGTGGAAACAGCACTTATCTTGTAACAGCGTCAGGCTTGTAAAACCGGAGCCGGCCACTAAATCATGCGGGAAGCGCGGCGACAAACACGCCAACACCTTGCGCCAACGACGCACGGACTGATGAGAAACGTTTTGGGGACGCTGGGCGGACGGCGGGACGGGGGGGGCGCCGCTTTCTGCGGGACGACGCTGGGCAGCAGCGGCGGGCGGCGGCGCGGGGCGGCGGGGGCGGTGCGGTGTGGCGCGGAGGGCGAGGGTAGCAGCGGGGACGGTGGAGTCAACGCGAGACGGTGAGGGTGGCGAGATGCGGCGTTGCGGCGAAGAGAGCAGAGGCGGGGAAGGGCGGGACGGAAGAGGAGCGACGATTGGCTGTGAGGGCAAGGGCAGAAAAAGGTGGCTAGGGCTGAGGAGGTGGAATTTGGCTGAATTCTCAATGTTTCCGGGTACGTCAACTGCTACGATCATTAGTTCCATGAGTTTAGTTAATGGTTTTTCTCGGAATGTAGCGGTGTTCCTCACTCGATGGGACGTGATATTCGGCGTAAAACTACACGTCGGCTTCTAGGGAGTCCGACCTTCAAATATGTGCCTCAGCAAGGTTCCGCCCTAGCCAGGATATGCTCTAAACCCTCGACAGATTTCCCGACATGTGAGGTCGTGTTGAGCATGCCAATGCGTGCGTAAGGAGAACAGGGAGGTACACGGATGAGGGTAAAAAGAGCACGCGACCATATTTATTAAGGAATTGCTTCGGCATTCGCCTGGTATTGATCAGATAAATCACGTAGAATTACCGATTAGAGCAGTCGCCCCCTATAGTTTTCATACAAAGAGTAGATTATTGCGAAACCGCGATTACTATATAGCTAGTATCAAAAATTGGCCACTGTCGGAACGAACTCGATCCCTAAGACTTCCCGTCCAGAGTCGCCTCAGAGACACCGTAATGCTGCCACTAAGCCCGCTCAGCCGGTTCAGGAGGTCGGCAAGACGGCAAGCACAAGGGTGACTACAGAGCGGGGATGGGGATGGGGGGACGCCGGAAGCGTCAGGTTCGATGGGCGCCGCTATGGGGAGCGGAAAGATCCAACGGCTGTTCGACAGTTATATCTGCAGCATCTACTGTTCCTGTCTCTTGCTTTTGTGACTGTGGACTCGACAGCCCACTACGGGTCTTGGCCGACCTGCGGTAACCCAGCCTCTCGGCCATGGGATAAGGGGTTCATGTGGTTAGCACGAAAACATCTCTTCACCGTGTGTACTAGTCTTCATAACCTTAGGGTGGGCTTTCTCATCGTCACACAGCAATAGATACTGGGATATTTGTAAGGAAAGCGCACAGGTATAATTTACTTCGGCCGGGAAACGAACCTGGGGTTCCGCCATGAAAAGTGAGCATGCTAACGAACGAGCGACCGAGGGAGGCACAACGCCTACTGTGATATAAAAATAAGTATACATATTTTGGGACATGACTGTGTTTAGTCTGTATAATGTTGCAAATTCGAGTCAGACATTTTTTCCTACTGCAGCCTTAAGGTGTTTCAGGCATAAATATAAAATGTAAACAAACATCTCTTGGTAGGTGCTACGACGTGATGGATTGTTTCTAAATTCTTGAGCAACTGATGCCACTGCAGCGCTCCTGGTCGGGAGGTCCTAGGTTCGTGTCCTGACGGCGGCAGGATTTTCGACACTAGCTTTTCAGCTATGTCGAATTCAGTCGCTGTCTGGAGGAGAGTTTTAGCGGCCGGCTGCTCCGATCGGTGGTTTTCCGTGGTTTCTCCGATCAACACCAGGCGAATGCCGGAACAGTACCCTAACAAACGGGCCACAGACCGCGCGCGATCTTTCCTTCCTTGTCCTATCCTCTCCCCTTGCACACACACACACACACACACACACACACACACACACTAGCATGCACTACACTGCCACATATTCCGGGAGACCGGTCGGGAGCTTGGAACTTGTCCCGGCTGGGGCGGTGCCTCGCTGGTGGGAGAGTCCTGATTAGGGCGAAACCCCGCTAGCCAACGGTAGGTCGGCGCCGGATCTCGCCATCCAGCGAGGGAAGATCACCGCCATCTCCCGAGGAAAAAACATGCACTACACGTACGGGACTAATGACTAAGCTGTTGACGCGCACTGAATCACTAACCAACCAACCAAGCAACCTTCTTGAATCAATACTGACGCACAACAAACGAGCGGCGCTCAACTTCACCCCTCCGTTCCATAGCCCGAGCCTTGAAACAGTGAAACAAGTTGCGCTCAGGGGTCGGCGGCCGAGCAAGACGCACATGCACGAGCGGCACTGTGGCGGAGTTCGGAAAGTGTAAAAAAAATACTTGGATATCATCAGTTAAATACATGTAATGCTGTTTTCAATATATGTGAATGGAGAGGACGTGATGGCACGACCTAATAGAAGAGTCGATATTTTCTTATACCTGCGTCGACAATTGTCTCTGCTCTCAGTATCTTCATCCTTGTGTCGAAGTCCTTTGAATTCGCCAATTCCGTAAGCGAATATTTGCTAATTAACAATAATCGCTTATTCCATAAGCAGTTTTAAAGCTATTACTTCTAATGATCAAAATGTAATCATATGCATGTTTTCTATTTACATGCGAACAAAACTAGAAAACGTAAGTTAAATGTACTATTAAATTCTTATGTACCTACTATGTACAAAAAATTTAACCTAAGCTAAGTATGTAGCTAGTAACAGTTCTGTGAAACGGGATCATTTGTGGTTTAATTGAGATTTCCCATTTTGTGAAGTTTTAAATAATCTTGGATTGTCATGTGGTGACGGAACAACCAGAAACCCTCTAAGCAGTGACTGGGGCCACTGCAAGGAAATTTTTAATTATTCAACCTATGAACTCAACACCTTTTAAAACACTTTAAACTAAACTCGTTCAACTGAAAAACTGATAAACTGGGACACTGAAATATCGAAAAAGAGAAACTATCGACGTTGCAATTTGTAATATAATGATATGTGATAAAAATATATTGGCCCGCATTTGACATAAAACTGTTTCATATTGTAATAAAATGCCAATATTAATGAGACGAATTCCACCTATCGCCTATCAGAGAGTGAAATTGAATATTTTTTGCTTAAATGAATAATAGTAAGTTGTTTTAATGAACTATAGATGAAATCATTTATTAATTGAGAATAGTCATAGTTGTTTTAATGAATATTACATAAAATCATATATTAATTAGCAAAATAGTCAAATATTTCAATGAAATGAAATTTTAAGCCGTGTGCTCCGGGGTCTCCCTCCCGTTGGCAACGCACTGTGTCCTTTACACCAGGGCTGCTAAAATGCAAGAATTCGAGCCATACTTCCCGCGGTGATCTGCTGCAGTCTTCCGCGTCTCCCTCGCCCTTCTCACTAGATTAGAGCAGACGCGCCAAAGCGCCCCCCTTGCCGTTGGGCTGTTTCCAAAAGCAGGTGGTCACATCAACTGACCGCAAATAAACGCAGGAACAGAGCACGCCAAATTTTCCATCCAGCAGAGCAGCGCCGATTTTTACCCGAGCATTACCCGGAGTTAGCAGCGTATACTATACAAGGTGAAAGAGGCGTACAATGTACGAGTACAAGAGTTAGAATTTTCAAAATACAGAAATCAGCTGGTCTCTGTGGCGAAGGACCAGCTCAAGTAGCTCAGGGCATCATCTGGTCACTGCAGTGCCTTTGACCGAGAGATCCCAGGGTTCGAATCCCCACTGTGGTGGGATATTCGCTTCCTAAATAACTAGATCTAATTCAGCCACTGTCTGAAAGGGAATTTAAGCGGATGGTTACAGTGATAGGTAGTTTTCCGTGGTTTCTCCGATAAATATCGAATTTTGGAGCAGTGGGAATGGCGAATTGCAGAGCAGTGCCGTAACAAACGGGCCACAGACCGCGCGCAATCTTTCCTCCCTCTTTCTTGTCCAATCACCACCCCTTACTTACTTATATACATTCACTTACATTCGCTACAATCCCATCAGGAGCTTAGAGCGTGTGCAGGCTGGGGCGGTGGGAAAACCATTGCGTGTACGTCGGCACCGGATTTCGCCTCCTCCCGTAATAAAAGCACGTAAAGCACTAGGGGTCCCTGACCATAACAATTGACGCACCCGGAAATACGAAATAATGAATAAGTGGCGCAGAGCCTTGGAGTAACGTTGAAGGACGAGTAGCTGAAGGCGCAGGGTGTTCGTCTCGGGTATTTCATGAGTGTTTCAACCACATGGTTGTGGTGTGGATGAATTATCATAAATGAGTGGCGTCTATGATTCTTTTCCACTCTTTGATTATTCTATGCTGACATGGATGTTAAAGAAATGAATTACTGGAAGAGGTGGCTCAGAACATCAACCGATGTCGCAGCAGTGCCTCTGACCAGGAGGTCCTGCGTTCGAGTCCCGACGATCGAGGGATTTTTGACACTAGTTTAATAACTAGGACGACTTCAGTCGCTATCTGGAGGAGAATTCTAGCGTCCTGTTGCCCTGACCGGTAGTTTTTCGTGGTATCTTCTATCAATACCAGGAGTAGTACCGTAACAAACGGGCCACGGATCGCGCGCGTCCTTTCCTCTCTCTTCCTTGTTTTATCCTCACCCATTACTTACCCACAGACTTATGCTTACACACACACATACACACATACATACATACATACATACATACATACATACACTTATACTTACACGCACTTCACCACCACACTTGTCGGGAGGCCATGGGGAGCTTAGAACGTGCCCCGCCTGGGGAGGTTCCCCGCTGGTGGGGGTTACCTGGTTGGCGAAACTCCGCTAGCCGACGGTAGGTCGGCGTTAAATCTTACCATCCAGCGGGAGAAGATGGGAAGATCCCCCCCCCGGGAAAACGGATGCTTTCGGGACTAATGATTTGAGCAGTTAAAGCCCCAGGACTCACTAATCAATCAATCAAAGAACTGATCTGGTACCGAGGGGAGAGGGCTGCTGCACGCACGCCGACTTCCTTCAATGCACCTCCTCGAAGTTTTCCTAAGCACTGCTTCCGGGCGTCGCCAGTGGTCGTTCCAACTGTTTGCTGCCGGGTCTCGAGTGGCGTCTGCCTTCCAGCTCATTGACTACGCCGTCCTAATGTGGACGTTCAGCACCCTTGAGCAGCGCGTGCGGGCGGGAGTCCGGGCCGGGGCAGGGACGGAGGGGGGCGGCGCGGCGAGGGCAAGTCCGGGTGGGCGGGGCCGGGAGCCGGGGGTGCGACGCGCGCCCTCGGAAGCACTCGAGCTGGCCGGAGGCGGGGCGCGGCAGGCGGGTGAGGGGGCGGGGCGGGGCGGAGAGCGGACGGAGAGCTGCCAGGCGCGCGCGGCGCAAGCCCGGGAGCATCTGGCGGGGCGGCCACCTGTTCCTCCAGCGGCCCTTGGGGCCCACCGGGGCTCGCTCGTGCGCCACCTAAGGGCACTGGAGTTCATGCACCGGCCACTTCATGTTTCCTCAGGGTTCTTCCGTTTCCCCTTCCTCTCCATCGACCATGGCTCCAGCTTCGTTATCATTACCACCTATCCATCAATTCAGTCACCGATCCATGTAAGCCACACAGTTCTTTGGTAGATTTAGGTACTTGATGAATATAACAGGTCGCGAGCTCACTTCCGCCCTGTCTCCCAGCCCAGTTCTGTCCCCTTCCTGCCTACGACCCCCGGCCCGATTTTTCCTACTCCAGTTTCATCAATTTAAGAGTTGTTCGTTGTTTCTTCTACCTAAAGATTGTGGATCCTTCATAGAATAAACATGATTTTCGCAAAATATATGATTTTGTGTCCGAATGACTGCTCGTCTATCTGTGAAGGAAACTATCACAGGGAAAACCGTGCGCTTACTGATTCGAGTCATTGTATTGTACAAGGGTCTGGACGATATATAAAATAAGAGATTTCGTATCCTCATCTAACTGCTGAGCAACAAAGAGGCGTATCTAATCAGAATGAGATAAAAGATTCGTTCATCTTATTGTGAAGAACACAATGGTTTGTGTGTATTTTCTCACCCAAAAATCACTCCCAAATATATTACAGTTATAAGTTTTCCTTCTATACCTTCCTTAAAAGGTTTTCCGAAACATAACTTACCTGAGGTCTCCACATAAAGGATTCCTTCTCCAAAAATGTAATTTTTATAATTAAATTATTAGGATTCAGTTTTTATGAAGGCAACAATACAAGTGTAGATTGTAAACTGAACTTTGTAAAGCCTGAAAATGTTTATAAAAAATATTACAGTAACTCAAACGGATAGTTAATGAATTGTTTCAGCAATGATAACTTTGTGATAATCTGCTCAGAAGATAAGTCAAGAGAATGGAAGACCCACACCATTTATTCCAAATCGATCTCCAACTTTTGTATTTCATTCATTTCCTCCTACTGCAATATTTCCTACTCACTCTTTTCATTTTATATCTTCGTCTCCTTCCTCAATCGTTTTATTTTCTCGATTACCACTACATCGTGAGAGAAAATTATATAATCCTGCAGTAGAATGTGTCGACTTTTCGACAGAAAAACAGATTTCTGGATCTCTGATAAAGAAAAAGTGGACACAATTAAAATTCTACGGTCGATCTGACTGATGTCACGGTTTCTCGAATTGGAAACGGATCGCTCAACATTTTCGGGGTACTTTATGGGAAACTTTTAGGACATAATCAAAATTTTCTTAAAATAAGTTCAAATTTTATTTCTTTAAATGTTTTGCACGGGTAGTAAAAAGTTCAAAAATGGTGCAAGCCGAAAAAGGTCTGTAAAATCTCTACATTTATGAATATTTCAAAAGTTTTAATTTTTGGCCGCATTCCTAGAAATTCATTATTGAAGGCCAAAAGTGTTTTCTTAATGAAATGTGCATCAACATTATATCATTAAATAACGTAACAATTTTTTTGAAAATTAAGTCGTTTTCAAGTAATTTTGAGTAAATTAGTGACCAATTTTAAAGATACCTAAAGAATATTTTCTGAAAAATGTTCCAAATCCTTTCTCTAAATGTTTACCCTACTAGACCAAATTTGGTTAAACATATAGCACAGATTACATACGATTGCATACGCTCATTTTCTTTCTGTATTCAAAATTCAAGTAGTAAATGGCATAGGGTAGGGATCACAGACTTTCTAAAACGTGCACAGAATTCACTTATCCCCATTACTCGTCACACACCGTGTTTAGCTGTTTTTGACGTAAAATAAATAAATAGATTATATTTTCATTAAAACCTCTAAAACTTTATTTTCGTTGCATTGGGGAACATTGGTCGTACTAACGAAGGGTTTTAGTCCACTGGGTGCGTTGCATGGGTGCGTAAGTACGAATCTAAACCAAAGCTAGTTGCTTTCTTGAATTCAACTACAATTGTAATATACCATAATTGTTAGAAATAATACTAGTGATCGTATGCTGACGAAGCACCACTATCTTTGTTCATTTTCTTCTTTCACTATCAAAGCAGGTTAGCTTTGAAGTTAGTTTCAGAATGAAGATGTGTTACGGTTACTGTTAATAATGAATAAATAATTTTATTGCGGGACTTGCGGGATTTTCCCCCAACCAGGTATCTCCCAACAGCGGGGCACCGCCCCTGCCGGGACAAGCTCCAAACCCTCGACTGGTCTCCCGACATATGTGGTAATGTAGTGCATGTAAGTGAAGTGTGTGTGTTTAAGGGTGAGGATAGGGCAAGGAAGAGGAAGGAAAGATCGCGCGCGGTCCGTGGCCCCTTTGTTAGGATACTACTCCGGTATTCGCCGGATGTTGATCGGAGAAACCACGGAAAACTACTGAGCAGAGCTAGAATTCTCCTCTAGACATCGACTGAATTCGACCTAGCTGGAAAGCTAATGTCGAAAATCCTGCCGCCGTCGGGACTCGAACTTTGGAGAGAACCTGAACCTTCTCGTCAGAGGCATTGCAGTGACATCAGTTGATGCACTGAGCCACCGCTGCGAGGACTGTAATAATTCAAATCATAACAATATTTGTGATAAACAGTGATTTTGAGAAAATAGCACATAAGAAATAATATCAATGATTTTCAGCTTCCTAAAAGAAATTGAAACTTATGAAACAAAAACAATCATCGGTGGGCATCTGAGCCCTGCCCCCTTCCGTAAGCCTCGGGTTCAGAAAATATAATTATGTATTTATGATTACGTCTTCTTTGTTACAAGTTACACAATAACATTCAAATGTGTAAAATATTTGTGTTATATAAAAGTTAGCATACCGTCAGAAAAAAATATTTGAATAAATAGTAATCTGTATACTATCACTATATCACTAGTGTATTTTGTATCTTCTGACTTAACGTATCATTGCAAAAGTAGTAGTGCAACATAGTAGTTTACACCGTAAGTAGGACGCAACATTCATGTCACAAACAAGGCAAGCATCATTGCCTCAGGATTGACCAGGCCCTCAGAACGTCTCAGCCACGGCACCTTCTATTTACCTCTTGCAAACGCTGCTACATCTTATTTCAACAACTCTTTTGTAAATCCTTACTTTTCTCATCACACATAGTAAATCACACAAAACACATTACAAACATTACTACAGACTACTACCCAAGATGTGTGCGTGGGAAAGTCGACAAAAATGAATTACAAGAAAAACACACAAATAAAAATTTGAACACTACCTGGGATACAGAATATTATTATAGAACCCAATGTTGAAATAATATGTAATTCATATTAAAATTCAGAAGAACTAATAGGGCAGTAGGAATTTTATGTTGAATTTATGTTTATGTTGATATAATGTATAATAAATACTAAAATACATGCACAGAACTGTTGCAGTCATTTTCAAAGTATATTTAAAGTCAAGGTGATTTAAAGGGAGGGAAATAGTTATTTTTTTAACTGCAACCCAGCGATCAAAAAAATCTGGAAAAAATTTCGAACAATTTATGTTTTAAGAGGAACGTTAGAGATTTTTTTTCGAGCCTGTTCCATGAATCTAAGACACAATAAAAATTATTTTTCGTTATTTTTTTAAGTTGGCGAAAACAATTACAATAAAAAAACCTGTTTTTGGCTGTAGACGGGTGTGGGTGGTGGGACGGGTTCTAAGTAAACTTTTAAAAATATTATTTTTATATTACAATTATAAAGTAACCACTCATACGTCGTTTGGTTTAAGGGAACTTTTTACCATCTTATCCAGGGGTACCCTTTTCGTTTGGTAATTAAAAATCAGTAATTTGGGTCATCCTCAACTTTATTTTCATTTGAATTCAGCGACTGAAGTGCATACTATACGTAATGATATTTTGGTATGTAGGGCAGTACACTTATAAAATGCTTACGTTTTGTAGCACCGCAATCTTCCTTCGAGCTGTATACAGGCTCCTCATATTATTCATTTTAAAAATGTCTGATAAGAGATTTAGTTTCTCGCTGAAGTTTCCTTATTTTGGATTTTCCTTTACATTTTACACCAACTTCCACTTCTTCCTATGAAGCTCCTGTTGAATAATGAAACTGCTCTTCTGCTTTTCAGGCGTACGTTTACTTCTTACGTATGATAATCCTAAGTTTGTATTTGATTTGGATTTAACTTTCTTCCAATCACTCACATTTCTCTTCCGTTTTTTTGAGTTCCCACAACTCCTTTGGATACTCTTACTTTCAGCGCCATCCATGCTTTAAACCAATGATCACGTGACCACATCTTGGCCCGCTATTGGGGAGAGAAAAATGACGCTAGGCATAGCTCACCAGCACTGCAAAAACCCAAGTTTTCGTTTGACTGAATATTGCGCTCCAATAAAAAACGGAAAGGATGTGGAATTTATTAAAAACTTTAACTACAATATTAAATGAAATAATGTACTACATAATTATGTAAAAGTCTCAATTTTAGAAACTTTATGGCAGCCCACTCTTGCTTTCTACGCCTCATTTTTTAGAAAACCAAGAACTGGGGAAAAATACAAAAACAACTATATGCCTGCAGAAATTGAAACAAAATGTTGCATGCTCCGGCCAGGTGAGAGGTGTCTATGGTATCGTTAGATACCCGGGAACTCGAAAAAAATGAAAAGCAATGAAATAGTTTCGATTTTGATTGAAAAAATACAAATATTTCATTGTGTTTTTCGATCTGTTCTCATACTGTGCGTACCTTATGAATTCTCACCTTCAGGGGGTCATGGTTTTGACACAGCTTATGTCGAGCAACATCAAGAGTTCAAGGAAGAGGTCGCACGCCATTAAATATCTAGTATTCATGTGTTGCGTTATGGAACAGCATTTTCTTATATTATTGGTTTGTAAAGAAATGTTATAAAAAGTAAAAAGAAAAGAAATGTCTATACACCATGTATGTTATTGCAGCGTTTCTGAAGACTGAGTTTGTTAAAATTTTTATGTTACGGCAGTGTTTTATTTCTTATTCTTGAGCAGTGTGCGTGCTACTCTAAAACCATTTTATGGCGACTATATACTATTGTGACGTCGTGGGAATACACAATAATCACAGACACGAGCTTCAATGATAAATATGTACAGGTTTATTCACAATATGTACAGTAATAATTTAAGTTACTCAGCTCTGGTAGATCTTTACTTCCCTGATCGCAGGAGCGATCCTTAAAAATGAATAACTGACTCGTGGCCCGCGCCACTCCTCAGCGAGCCTCCCGCACACAGCAGACAGCTCCGGCGACCTCTGTCACCAGTGGATATAGTCCACAACGGCGTCCCAACACATGGTTTGCCGCATGAGCCTAGCTCGGCTCCGCACCGCCCTGGGCGCAAGTTTTTGTGCGTTCGCACGAGGGTTCCCACTCAGCTCAACAAACCCCACCCCCGCGCTCTGCGTTCGCTCTTATATAGCTACCACCCACGTGACCTGAAACGTCACTGGGTTTTGCACACGGCCCACACTGACCGCTTTGCCAGGCATTTTTGGACATCCATTTCCATGGATTCCAAGAATTTGTCACGCGGCACGCGGCAAAAATGCGCTGTCCCGCATTTTGGGCATCCCTTTCCCTAGCTCTTAGGATTTCTCAGAATACCTCGGCGTGTCACATCCTGCCTGGCCCCTGGCGTCTAATCCTCTGCCGTCGCACCTTTGTGTCGCTCGGAGGTTGCTAGCTGTAGCCTTACAATACGTTACACTATGAAGTGTTCCCGTTCGAGAACCATTGCATGTTAAACCCCACCTTCTTCCCTATCCTTCCATTTCCATATTAAGAAAGCGAGTTGTTAGCGAAACGTGGTTATTTGTTTAAAAGATGTATATAGATAACTGCATGTTAAACCCCACCTTCTTCCCTATCCTTCCATTTCCATATTAAGAAAGCGAGTTGTTAGCGAAACGTGGTTATTTGTTTAAAAATGTATATAGATACGACTTCCATAATGCACGTACAAAAGAATGTCACGATAAGCAAATACTTTAAAAACACTACAATGCAAATTGATTCTGATATTTGTAAATAAAAAACGAAATGTCAATCTATAATGGTAGACGTTTCATCAGTATTTACAGCATAAACAGACAGTTGTTCTTGGGACAATTCATGAAACGTCCCTTCCTTAAAAACAATCGTTTTGCTTCTTTATTTGCTTTTACACGCAGGAGTTATGCTTTACCTTAGAAATAGTCACAAAAATATCGATAGAAAATCTTGTTTACTCTTGAATTAAAGCTCAAAGGTAGCTCGGAAAGATAAAATTGTAGCTTTTAATTTGTGATAAATACATCTATTTGTATCTAGCAAGTACAAGATCCTCCGAGGCTACTTCTACTTACAATGTTTGCCATTGCAACCCTAGCAATTGCAATGCAATGAAGTACTGCGAAGCGCCGAACCAGCACAAATATAATAGACTTCCGGAAGGTGAAGTCTATTAGTATTTATTTATAGATTACGCCTCAGCGAGAAACACTGATCGCGGCACCCAGCAGTCATACAGCGGCGCGATACTCAAGAGGAGCCGAACCCAGGAGCGATAAAGTTCCGACGCACTTAGGAAGAGCAGAAGATCGCTCACCGAAGAATTTTCAAATAAGAAGGCTCAGAAAGCTCGTATCTCCCTTTTATGGCACGCGCCATTCCCTCTCCCGTCATGATGACGCGGTGGCTCTCCGCCAATCACGCATCGTGTTGTACGTCACGTGACGTGTCTCATCTTGGCGTAGAACCGTCAAGTAGCGCCATCTGCCTAGTCTATAAACCGCCCTGTGACGTAGGCCTTCGCGCCCTTTCACAAGTTGAGACGCGCCCTTCCCATGACGTTAGGGGTTTTTTCTTGGCGTGGGTATGACAAGCCGTTGGGCATTTCCGTCCCTTTGTTTGACTTCCTGTGGCTGAAAGGGATTATTGCCGAAATACCTCGTGGTGGTCTGTGCCGCTACAATATATATATTGTAACACCCCCACCTACCTACTTTACCACACGTGGTGGGTCGTGATAGCATGAATGCTCGTGAAGCTAGCTTACAATTCTCAGGAAGCAGGATCTTTCGGGTATGAGAAAGGTCTGAACCCTTAACACAATGAATCAAATAAAATATGAATAATACGAACATATATTCAATGAGGAAATTTACAGTGACGCAATTTCACAACAGGTTATTGCACTTTAAGCAGCTGGTCACTGAAAAAAATGAAACAAGACAAAAAAACCAAAAACATATAGGCGTTACCTCGACTGCCTGAACACACTTTCATCAACTACAATTTATGATTTGATTACTCCTTTCTGAGTTTTTCCACTACTAAATTATTTACTCTTTTGGCATCTAGTTTTCCGTGCACGGCTTTTTGTTTCAAATGAATTTTATACTTGTTTCAAAGAAAACCCTTTCACAGGTGCTAGCTTTGGGCTTCGCACTCACTATAATACTGAACACAAAAAAATATACGTGCATTCACGTTACTTAATTCATACCTCTTTACATGTCACAAAAGCAATTACTTTAAAAACACTACAACAAATTGATCTTTCTAGATAATATTAACTGTACAATAAATAAAACTTCTGAATCATTTACGTAAAATTGTACAAGGTAGAGCCTCTTTAAATGAATCTAATAATACGTGCAGTAAATGGCCTGGAAACTGCCACTCACACAGTTCGAAATACTTCTCCCTCCTATTTTAGACGTTTCATCTACTTTTAACACTGATTGTCGTGTATTTACCACTATCCTCTTTCCCAGCTGAACGCTGCATAAACGTGGCCAGTTCCTTTACCTCACCAGCTCCGCGTCGCTCGCCTGTAGGTAACCTTGGGGATTTTCTGCCGCCCGTCCCGCGTTGCCGCCACGTCTCGCGTGCTGTGCTGCGACGAAAGCAGTCCCTTCCGCTCGAACGCCGCCAAGCCACCAATTTCCACACCTTTCTCTCGTTCCGATCCCGTACCATCCTCGCTCTAGACCAAGTCCTTCTCGCCTACGCTTCTTTCTTCCTGGGGTCGTCCGTCTTCCATCGCCTCGTACACGTTCGTTCGCGCTTCCAGCCTCGAAATTATTAATGTTGCAGGAGTTATGCTCAAATGCTCGGCCGAACTACCACACTTTAGAAATGTGTGGTCTCAGCGTGTAATGTGAGATGCTGGATTTAATGAATGTCCTTCTGCGCGAATTTTACAACTTTTGAAGTTATTTCGATGTCAAACAGTTATTTTGCTTGCTCTCCGAATTATTGTGACTGCGACGAAAGATTTTGCACTCAATCTCCTAATTACTTCACTCACTCAAAGGTAGCTCGGAAAGATACGCTTTCCGAGCTAGCTTTTAATTATCAAGTTAAAATAAACTCCTATACTATCTATTTGTACTCGCCGTTACTGCTGTAGTCAAAGTAAGTTTCTTGTGGTCGCCGTCAGTTGCCGTAAATGAGCGTTCCTCCGGTCGCCGTCGCAGTTATCGTAAAAGAGAGTTCCTCCGAGGCGCGCTGCGATACTTATGTTACTCGCGCCAGGGGAAATGTTGGAGGGGTGCATATTCTCCTCCTTTAGTGACCTCACGGAAAAACATTACTCACTAGTTCGGGCGTCGCAGTTTGAAAAGCTGCGGGCAGATGGCGCGTTTACCGGCCATCGCTCCGCCGCGTACCCTAGTCCTCTCTGTTAGTGAGCTTCTTTATATAGCTGATGGTGGCGTTATGGGGTTGTCTAACCCCGTGACGTCACAATATATATATATATATATATATATATATATATATATATATATATTGCCGAGTGTTTTGGGTTGCATTTGACATGAGTATTAGATGCTTTTTTTCGACAAATCCTTCACATTTTTAAAGTTAATGTGTAATTTCTCATGTCTTCGTGAAATTCTCTTTCTTCAAAGTCCTCATTTATAAAAATTGGTGACGAGAAAGGCCTGTAAAACTGTCATCATCATAGGAGGGCAGAATGGTATCAGTTTGGGTGATCACTTTACGCTTGTGCAACATGTTGACAGACTTCTACGTGCCGCCCAAAACACGAACATTATAGTCTCGACTCTGCCATTCTGGTACAATATACTAACACTGTGCGATGAAATTAGACACGTCAATTGAAACTGTACCTGAGAATTACACACGTTAAATTATTTGAACTAAACTTTATCATTGGTAATACCAAGAGTGTTTTGGAAATTGTCGATAAATCTCCGACTCGCAAAGCGAGGAGAGAATTTATCTCAGAATTTCTAAAGCATGAGTAGTATTTAATAAGACTATTCCACGAATGTAATTACGATAATTACTCGTATGTCCAACAGAGTTCCAAAGTCGCGCCAATTATTGAAAACTGCTGAAAGAGAAGTTAAAATCAAATAGGTTATGTTATAGTACAAACGTGGATTATTTGGCATCGACAAACCGATGTATACCGCCCCCTAAGATACCGTAGTAGAGTCACAATTTTTTTCTTTTTTTGATTTATTTAAGGTCGCATCAACATCTAAGGTCATTAGCGACCACTATTGCTGTTAACGGTATGGTAACTATGTGGATGAAACGATATGGAGATTGATGATAAGGGGTGAAAGGACGAACACAAATACAACCATGCCCGAGGCGGGACTCGAACCCGCGACCCTTCGGTCCGAGATCACTACGACACTACTGCCTTAGCGATCTCGGCCACCGGGCCGGCAGAGTCACAATTTATTGGCCAGTAGAGAGAAGCGGTAAACTTTTGGAGATACATTGCCCTGATTGGGGTATTTTCAGTGGCGAATCCTGAACGTTATTCACCACTGGGAATTTTGTATGTATAGTTAAACCCAATTGGTTTTAATTTCACAAATGCAATAGTCTTAGAAAACTACTTCACCTGGCATGGACTTGACCTGAATGTTGTGGAAAACATGCACTCGGGAGCGAGCTCACAAAGCACATCCTTTCATAATCTCGGCAGTGTCCTCCCCGAGACTCATCCCCACTCATATTTCCTAGTTCTCTTTCATCCTCCGGGACTTTTGGACCCAGTTACCTTACACCCTGAACGTAATCCTTGTACTATCCCTCCCATTATTCATTCCTCTACGTCAAAGTAAAAATGAGATGTCTACATGTTTTTTTGAGGTATGTACCAGGAAGCTGGGATAAAATATACGCAATAGAACAAAATACCGGTAAAGTATGATTACCTTCGTCTTATGATTACATAAGGCTAGGATGGTTTCAACGAATTGACCACATACATTTCGGTACTTTATTTCTGTATAACACATATATTTCTCAATACTTTTCGAAGTAACTTCTTCCCGGCTAATTAAAGCGATTCTATTCTTTCGTCCCTCCAATAGTCTCCTTGGAAGCGAATTATCACAGGTCATGAGGCGCGTCCCATCGGTGAAGCGGCTTTCATGCGCTACCTGGAAATGCACCGCCTCTTCAAACAACGGCTCGCGTCAGGCGAACCCGGCAGTCTTTTGCGAAACGATGCTCTCGCGACGTAACCAAGCCAGGGAGTGTGACGAGAACATGGTAGAGGCGCCGGACACAGACGTGTGTACACCAACAATATCAAACTGGTGGGATGCGATGGTCGTATACTACGCGAAATGTGTTTTTGAAGGATTTCAAAGATTTATTAACATGTCACCGTTCCTACGTCCTACGATCGCAATCCACATACACTGTGATAATTTTGCTTTCTTGACCCAAAATTCTACAATGAGCCAAGAAGAAAAAGTTAATTCTAGGGCATAGTTATGTGTGGTAAGAACATAGCATTACGTGTTGATGGTAAATATCATAGAGGGATAAAAATTATCAACTAGAGGCACTACAACAGTACATACTTTCTCGCATTATTTCTAAAATTACTATTTTCGTACATTGAGAGATTTATTCTACTAAAATGAAACTTGCGCCATTTTTAAGCGCACTTTGTTCCACACGTGGAAAAAAATTGAAGAAAATTTATCTGTTTTTGAGAAAATGTTCCTATTATAAATTGCATTAATTTCAAGCACAACTTATGCGAAAATAGCTGGTTTTATTTTTTTTAATTTTACATCGTGATTTAGAGAGCTAATTTTTAAAAACAGATTTTGTTTAAGGTAAAAATAACTAAATATTTTGTATTTCTGAGATGTTAAATTTTTGCAATTTTTGAAAATACAGAAAGTTTGCCGGAAATGAGACTAGCACCAATTATTTTCTACCGTCCTTTGATACAGACGAAGAGAAAATTTATAGAAAAAATTGGAGCTGTTTTTGAGAAAAAAAATGTTTAATGAAAACATTAGAGATCGCCTATATTTCACGCAAAATTACGCAGAAACTACTCATTTTCGAAAAAGTCTTTCTGGTCTTATTTTAAAATCTGTTGTTAAAGAACAGATTTCAGTAAGGAAAAAATCTCTTTCCTTAATGAAAATTAAACATCTTTAATATTGTAGATGTACGAAGACGCTCAAAAGAATTTGATAATGGAAGAGATAATGGAACTTTTTCAATTTTCGAACAATCAAGAAATGTAATGAAAATGAGACCTGCATCATTCTCTTAAGCTGTCTATACGCTATCCGAGAAGAAAGTTTAATAAAACAAATTAGACGAAGGACATCATGGATAAGAGCCCAAAATTTATTGCTTATTTATCTTTGAAAATAGATTTTATTACACGAGAGCTTTTTCTTAAATTCAAAATTCATGTATTTTATGACTTAGTGTAGGGATTACAGAATTTTGAAAATGTGCACAGAATTCACTTCTTCCCATAGCACGTCGTTTTAATTGTTTTTCGACGTAAAATAAATAAAAAAGAAGTTTCCCGTCACGTGTTGCCTTGTGAGTTCGTGAGGACCTGCGCGGCAACAGATTGGCAGCATTTCATCGGCGGCGAAATTTGTAACGCAGTCAGACGCGTTTCTTGCGCTGCAGCTCGAGTTTCGTGGAAGTCCGCCCGCGTTCGGGAGTCTTCGCTCCCCTTTCAGTCGAGCGACCTTGCCAACCGTCACCAAACGCTGACTCATAATTAGGGCCCGGATAATTATGTAATAACATTTTCCAAACGTAACTCTGTCTAGTCAAATCAACGATATATTCACGTTTCATATCGGTTAGTGACAAAAAACGTTGACGTTTTAGTACATATTTTGACCGAAAGTACATATTTTTCCATATTTTACCAAAAAGAACATTACTGATTTTTTCCCGTTTTCCTGCAAGCTTTTTTTTTAAATTCTTGATATTTCCTGTATGTTTTTGATAAAGAATCACCCAGATAAACAATTCAGCATTGTCAAACATTTTTGTCTGTAGCGCTGCCTCTAAAATATCGCTATTGCATCGCGTTAAAATGAGTCCGTCCATAAATATTACCGGTATTGCAAATAAAAGGGCAAGGCGACGATGCAATCTATAGCTTCTGGTATGTAAATTTTCAGTGCGAGTAAGGCGGAGAACAGAAAGGAAGTTTGATTTGTGAAAATATACATTTAGCAGGTGATATCGCGCACCCACTTTGCATCTTTCGGAGGTCTCCCTTGACCTTGATAACTTTCACCAGAAACTACACGCACCAGCTCAGGAGGTGCTGTTTAAATTTTTCTTTCTCAAGAGTGTCACACGCGAACTTTTGTAAATTATCTCTTTGAGCCTAAAATCTGAAGTAAAATCACGATGTGGCACTGAAATTTTTGGATTAACCCTTATGGGGCCGTGGTATGGCTGAGTGAGAATTTGGCATAGGCAAGTATGACTTTGCAGAGCCTTGAGCAATATCACTTCGGGTAAGAACAAGTGGAATTTATACGATCTAAAAGTCAATTTGTTAAATTTTAACCAGCTTTGTTTTTATTCGCTAATCCGTGAGAAACAATGAACAATGACATTGTTCATTCAGTTTATATTTTTAGTACACCTTATTCTGTTTTACTTAAAAACGTTAAAAGTCAAAACCTCTCTGATGTGAGTGTAAGACTAAAGCATTTCACAGAAATATCCAAACCCCCAAAGAGTTCTTATTGACTGAATCTCATACTCGCCAAAGTCCTGAGCCTCAGAAATCTAACTTTTGAATTCATTTTTGTTGTGCTATGGTTTGTGCAGTCATTCCTGTATGTAAATTAATTAATCCAATGCTACGTGCATTTCTGTAAAAATATCCACGGGAAACAATATCACACGAATCTACAATAAGAAAGAATTGTCCCTGATTTGTGTATGAAAGTAATGAATTCCATCCCTTGAGTGGAAACAATGTATTGTATTTATTGGAATTGGTGATGGTCCCACCTGGGTACCAACTGACGAAACAACTTAGGTGCACGAAATGGGAACGTTGGGTGGATACGTTGTAATGCGTTTAATGAACGGTTAAAAGTGTAAACCTATTTTGTGAACTTGTGATGTTGTTATCCAATTGCTACCACCAAATTTCCCAAAACTGTTACCCGTACAATAGGCTTTTTGTGGCCTGATGGAGTTAAACACAGTAATTTCTTCCTTCTGGTACTGATACAGCGCTGTACATGTGTAAGGTAGCAGAAGCCCTGCAGGTGTTTTATCCAAAATTACCACTTCTAACCTGCTTGGTGCATCCGTTATGTTACAGACCTGATTAGTTGATAAAGTTGACGTATTGAGTTCCAATACAAAAAGGGATTAACGAGAAGAGGCACTTGGATTGATTCTATGAGTTTCAATGCGCGAAATTTTGATTTTTTAATACAAGTTATGCATCAATTGGATTCTGATTCTGTAGAGTCTCCAGACATATCAAAGCTATTGCTTGATGCTGAAAAGCTGAAAAATTATATACTTCCATTTTTCAGTAAGCACTACAATTAAATCTTTGGAAACGTCTTCCTTGAAACTTTCCGATAGCCTCGAAAATGCCCAATCAGCAGTCGCTTCTTTAAAATCTTCATTTATCAGTCGAGGATTGGCTAGTAAAGAAGAAGGGATTTTCAGTTATGGAGAAAAACCTATGATTTGAAACAGTTTGTGCTATTAGTGCAGTGCTGTGAGGGGACAATTCCGTCGCACTGGATATTGACCACACGTCAGAGGATCTGTGCAAGTTTAAATACGCACTAGAGATTTCGTGCGATATGGAACTATCTTTAGTCAGTGCAAGGCCTTCTTAAAAGGAACAGTTCATTGCTGAAAAATTGACACTAATATTTTTTCTTACTGTTATGGAGATCGTTGTAAATAATAGGATTATGAGGAGTATAATATTTAACTTTGGTCTTAAAATTAATGAAACAGCAGTACATAATAAGATTAAAGTATTTTATGTAAAAAAATAATTTATGCAAAGATAATGTTACATTAATTAATTTTCAGTACATATTTCTGTATATAATATACATATATTCTAACACGCCCCACCTACTACCTTCCACACGTGATGTAGGCGTGATAGAAAGAATGCTCGTGAAGCGAGCATAAAATTCTCAGGAAGCAGGATCTTTCGGGTATGAGAAAGGTCTGAACCCTTGACACAATGAATCGGATAAAATATGAATAAAATGAGCATATATTCAAAAAAAATTACAGTGACTCAATTTTATAACAGGATAATGCATTTTAAGTAGTTGATAACTGAAAAAAAGGGCAAAACAGAAAAAAAAAATAGGCGTCACCTCGACTGCCTGAACACACTTTCACTAACTACAATTTACAATTTGCTCATTCCTCTTTCTGAATTTTCATCTACCAAATTATTTTACTCTTTTAACCTCTAGTTTTTCCGTGCACGGCTTTTAAAATGAATTTTACACTTGTTTTAAGGAATCCCGTTCACAGGTTCTCTTTCCCCAACTGATCGCCGTATAAAAGTTGCCAGTTCTTTTACCTCAACAGCTCCGCATCGCTCGCCTGTAGGTAACCTTGGGAATTTTCTGTCGCTCGCCCCGCGTTGCCACTCTTCTCCGCTGGCTGTCCCACGACGTTACAAATTTCCTCTTCTCGAACTCCGCCACGCCTCCAATTTCCACACCTCCCGTTCTTACGACTCGTACGATACTCGTTCCAGTACAAACCTTTCTCACGTACGCTTCACTCTTCCTGGGGTCGTCCTTCTTCTTCCGCCGCGCCTCGTACAAGCTTGTTCGCGCTTCCAGCCTCGAATAATTAATGTTGCTGAAGTTATGTTTTAAATGCTCGGCCTACCTACCACACTTTGTGCGTGTGTGGTCTCAGCGTGCAATATGAGATGCTGGATTTAGTTAATGTCCTTCTGCGCGAATTTTACAAATTTGAAATTATTTCAGAGTCAGTCACTTCACGTGCTCTCTTAAATATGTGGATGCGAAGAATGTTTGTGCTCTCCCCTTCTTAATTACCTCACTTTCGAAGATACGCTTCTCAAGCTAACTTAACTACCAAGTTAAAATAAACTCCTATGCTATCAAGTTACAATCGCCGTCGCTGCTGCAGTCAAAAAGAGCTCAGTCTAGTCGCCGTCGCTGCTGCAATCAAAAGAGGAGTTCCGTCTAGTCGCCGTCGCTGCTGCAATCAAAGAGAGTTCCTCCGAGACGCGCCGCGATACTTATGGTACTCGCGCCTGGAGAAATTTTGGAGGGGTGAATATTTTCCTCTTTTCGTGACCTCCCGGAAAAACATTATTCGCAAGTTCGGGCGTCATAGTTCGAAAAGCTGTGGGCAGATGGCGCGTTTACCAGCCATGGCACCGCCGCGTACCTTTCTCCTCTCTGTTCGTGGGCTTCTTTTCGTAGCTGATGGTGGCGTTATGGGGTTGTCTAATCCCGTGACGTCACTAGTATATATATATATATACATACATACATACATTTTCCCAATTTTTAGTACATAATTATCCGAACCCTACTCATAATTGACGCTCCGGTGTGAACGATCTCGCGAATTCCGCGGCCGCGTCTAGCTCGGAACTTTCCGCGCCGCACCCGCTGCGGATCTACCGCGCCGATCTGTGGGAGCCTCAACTGAAATTGATGTACCAACTCTATTATTAATTTGAAAAGCAGCTTTCGATGTCTTACCATACCCGCCGCGAGGAAGCCAGGAAGTCCATTGAGTATTTTGTGTTTCCGGGCGCGTCAACGGCTCTGCTCATTAGTTCCGTAGGTGTAGCGCATGTTATATTCCTGGAGGTGGCAGTGTTCCTTCTTGCTGGAACGTCAGATCCGGCCTTCGACAGATACGTCGTAAAATGGCATTTCCTCCCTCCAGGAATTTTCGCTAGTTAGGCTTCGCCTCAGTCGGGACAGTCCCGATTGAACTCGGACGTTCCCTATTGCGTGTAAGGGGAGGGGCAAGGATGACGAAAACAAGATCGCGCGCGGACCGTGACCATTTGCTAAAATACTGCTCGGGAATTAGCTTGGTAATAATCGGGGAAACTACGAAAAGCTACCTACCGGATCAGCCGCAACAATTCTCTTACAGTCAGCGCAATAATTCGATTTATCTATATAACCAGTGTCAAAATTCCGCCACCCACGGGACTCAAATCTTACGACCTACCGACCGTAGAAGCTGCAGCGGAAATTGTTGTTGCCCTGAGGCATTTTAGCTGGTCAGAGATTCTACGACAGCTTCTACGACTACATCAGTTAATTATTATCCAATGGGAACAATATCTCATCAGAATAGCAATATTCTAGATAATGTTGCCAATGTTTCGGGCAACATTCTGCAGTTCTCGTTAGTACGTAAACGCTTTTTAAGATACGCCGTCTGGAAAACGGCGACACCCGGGCAGCCAAGTTGACAAAGCCACCAAATGCTGCTCTAAAACATTCTCCGAGGGTTAACCACTCTTCCTTCTCGTGACAAAAGGCGCGCTGGAGAACAAAGGCAGAACAAAGCTGTTGCCGTCTTTCAGCCAACGAGGGCCGCCTTCATTGGAGGGTGGCTGGAATTTGCATGCACTCAAATATTTCATTAACATGTCCTCCGATCTTGTAGTTGCTTGTATGCTTATATATGTGCGAATATCTTTAAACCTATGCACAAAATATATTTAACTAATATTCATGAAAAAATAATATATATAAAGCTAGTGATGCTAAAACAGTACATGACTACTCACATTATTTCTAAATTTGCAATTTTCGAAAATTCAGCGTTCAACGAAAATGAAACATGTGTCATTCAATTAAGGGCGCTTTGTTCTATCCGTGGAAAAAAATTGAAACTGTTTTTGAGAAAATGTTTTTTTTATTATTTACATTAACTTCAAGCAAATTATGCGAAACTACTGTTTTTTATTTGCACATAATTTCTTTTCAAGATATGTTTTTGAAAACAAAATTTTCTATCGTCAATATTGTACTTTTGCAATTTTTGAAAATTCATTTTGGGGAAAAGTGCGAAACTGCACATTGCAAAAGCACAATATTGAAGAGAGAGTTTTTTGCCTTAAATAAAATCTGAAATAAAAATAACACTTTTTTAAAAATATTATACATGACCTTTTTTAAAGGAGTCGTTTTAGAAAAAATTGTGCTTGAAATTAATGAATTAAAAGAAAACATTTTCTCAAAAACAACTTCAATTTTTTATCCCGGATAGAACAATTCCTTGTTCCTTAAGGAATGGCGAAGGTTGATTTTCGTTGAACTCTCTGGATTTTCGAAAATTGCTAATTTAGAAATAATGCGAGAAAATATGTGCTGTTGGAGCACTACCAGTTTTCTATTCCCTATTATTACATATCTTCTGGGCTGTTATTTTTTAAATCAATCACAATGTTCCAATATTATGATAAACCCATTGACCGGTGGTGCGGAATCGCATGAATTTTTGGAGATCAGGATCATCAGAGAATCTTCGAAAAAGCATGATGACGGAGTCTAGCATTTGCCTCCATATTTTCAAGATTGATTGATTGATTGATTGATGATACCGGGCACATCAACTACTAAGGCCGTTAGTCCGTACGTGTAGTTCACTTTTTATTGCGGGAGGCGGCGGTGATATTTTTCCCCTCTGATGGAAAGATCCGGCGCCGACCTATCCAATAGCTTGTATGTTCTCCCGACAAGGTACCTCCCACCAACGGGTACAACGCCCAGCCGGGACAAGCTCTGAACGTCCGATTGGTCTCCCACCATGTGTAGTAGTTTATTGAATGTAAGTGTGTGTGTGTGTGAGGACAGGACAAGAAAGATAAAGGAAAGATTGCGCGCGGTCCTTGGCCCGTTTCTTAGGGTACTACTCCGGCATTCGCCTGGTGTTGATCGGAGAAGGCACCGAAAACTACCGATCAGAGCAGCCGGCCGCTAGAATTTTCTTCAAGACAGCGGCTGAATTCGATCTAGCTATGTAGCAAGAGTCGAAAATTCAGACACAGTCGGGACTCAAATTCTAGAACCTCCAGGTAAGAGGCGCCGCAGTAAATCAATTGATGCCCTGAGCCAACTAAGCCAGTATATTCTCAAGAAATCTCCTGTGGTCGGGCGCAACAATGTAATTGATAAGAAAATCTGTTTTCGCAGACCAATACAAGAACGCATCTAACAACACTAAAGGAAAATGATTTTGAGAAAGTTTTTATGCTTTTTATTTCTTAGTGATGATAATTGTCATTATTACTATTATATTATCCTTACTCTTCCAGCTGTTATCATTCTTTTCTCCCAAGACTACGAATGGACAATGCAATCCGCGCCTGCTCGAGTGTTAACCACTCACCCATTTTGTGCGGAGCGCCAAGGAGGAACAAAGCTGCTGATATCTCTCAGTCGGCAAGATTTACCCGTCGGCTCGCCCTCTCCGCGCTCCTCGCCCCGCACCAACCCCTAGCCCGGGCCTCCTCCCCCGCTCCAAAGCTCAAGAGGCGTTAGCGACTTCCACAGGTCGACTGAGACAGCGGCGGAGGCGGTGGCGCCGTTCCACGCAAGGGCGGCAGCGGGGGTGGAGTGGGGCGCACCGTCCGTCTCCATTGTGTCTGCTCGAGTGGCGACTCTGAGGCTGCCGTCAATGCGCGCGCGACCAAACAGCCCGCGGCCGTCGACAAAGCGCGCGCGGCCGGGAGAGAAGGCGGGAACGAAGGGAATCAGCGACGATGCAGCTCAGCCGGGACTCAAAAGGCCTCGGCCGCGGCCCCGCCCCCGCGCTGCCGCCCCGACCCCACACATTGTCCTTGCCGCTCCCGCCGCCATGCCCCCTCAGCGTTGCCCTATCCGCTGCTGCCTCGGTGCCGCCACCCCCGTACCTCCTCCCTCTGCCGGGTTGCCTCAGCCCCATCGCCGTTTCCACAACCACCCCCACCGCCCTCGCCGTCCCAGTCGCCTCGCTGCCTGTAAAGGCACCACCCCTTGTTGCCGGCCTCATCGCCCTTCATCTTCACCGCGGCCGTAAGCCTGTCTGAGCGGCGGTTGCCCATTTGACATTCGTTCCCTACATCTCTTCGGAGTGCGCGAGTTGAATGCGTTTGAGTACAGGAGAAATTAAGCACTCGGGTGATTAAAAAGAGATAAATTGAATATTCTCTTCAGTTGTGCCGAGCGTAAGATGTAGGGAAGATGACAAAAGAGTTAGATTGGTATCCTCAGTTTCCAGACTTTTCATGTATGATTACAATTCTTCATATCGGACATCCGAGTCAGTACTGTCAATATCCAATCTTTTGTTTAAAGTTGAAAATGATTTCAAATCTTTTATAAAATGCATTTTAAACTTTTAAATAAATTTCGTTGGAGGTCTGACTTCCTCTTCACTGCGCTTTTAGAACTCTGTCTGTCTGTCTCTCTTTCTCTCGTTTTTGGTAACTGACCATTCCTTTGGTCTTGGTGCGCCGTGTTTAGCGTTGTGCTGTTCATCCGCCGCGGTACATTGAACTGCGTCCCACCTTACGCAGCACAATGATGTGACTTTCTTTGCTGTGCCAAGATCATCACCCAACGTGCACCTGTTTGCTCCAGCTAGATTCTCACAGGGGTTGGTTACCCAATCTTCCTCCAAGTTGCTCTGCGTAACAGCCCCGCCTCGAGTAGGCAGCTTTGCGATCGATTGATTAGTGATTCCGGGTGCGTCAACTATAAAGGTTATTAGCCCCGTAAGTATAGTGTATGTCTTCATTGTAAGATGTGGCGGTGATCCTCCCGGCTGGCTGGCGAGGTACGGCGGCAACCTCCGCCGACTTGCGGGGATTTTTCCCAACCAGGCCTCTCTCAGCAGGGCAACGCCCCAGCCGGGACAAGCGCGACGCTCCCGACTATTCTCCCAACAAATGTGATAGTGTAGTGCATGTGACTGTGTGTACGTAATTAAGGGGGGATGATAGGACAAGGAAGAGGAAGGAAAGATAGCGCGCGGTCCATGGTCCATTTGTTAGGATAGCGCTTCGACATTCGCCTGGTATTGATCCGAGAAATCACGATCAACTACCGATCAGAGCAGCCGGCTGCTAGAATTGTCCTCCAGACGGTGGCTGAATTCGACCTACCTCTCTAGCTAGTGTCAGCAACGTTGTGGAGTTGCGATGTAGTCTGTTCTTTTTATTGGTTAAATTGCAGTATTCGCAATATCGCCCTGTGGCCATTCTTCAAAAATAAATCGTTAAATGGGGTAATGTGCAATTTTCGAAAGTATGAGTAGTGTTCGCGTAATTTTGAGTCAAAGAGGCAATTAAAAAAGGCACTTTATTCGAGAAAAAGATCAAAAGAAAGAAATTGAGAAAACGGTTCCATTTTTTCTTTCAATCTTTTTCTCGCATAGAGCAAAGTATCCTTCTAAAACTGGTGAAGGACTTGTTTTCCGTAATCTCTCTGTATTTTCGAAAATTCTAAAAGTTTCCATTTTTTTTTACAATTATGGTATTGAAGATAAATATGTTTTATTTTCTCACCTACTACGTAGTAAAGAGAATGTATTGCAATGTAATGGAAAGTGGCGATTGTCCCGCAGAAAAAACTCGCATTATGGATCCTTGATATGAAAAGCTGGACAAATCCATCTCTCTATAAGTACTTTAATACGTTGTGTAATCAGAATCCACATTTTGTGGGTCTCCGATACTGAAAAACTGGTTTACAACAAAACGTCTGTGATCGTTCAATCGGTCTACGAATGACCTGGCCAAACTCGAGGTCCTGCGAATTTGAAACGGAGATTTTAAAGTTTCGGGATGCTCTAAACAAAGCCTCTACATTTTCAACTTTTGCTCGAAATGACTCCAATTTTTTTTTATTTAGTGTTTCCGCGATATAGCAGATTATTCTTAAAAATGGCACGTCTCATTTTTGCTGAATATTTGAAAATTAAAAAATTGCAAAACTACAATATGAATAAGATATTTTATTCTAAATCAAAAATCAATCTGTTCTAAAAACTATATCTTTAAAAGGGAATTAAGTACATTTGAAAATATTAGTAGTTTTTGTTTAATCTTTGCTTGAAATAAAGCCAATTAATTTTGTTTCCAAAAAGTTTTTCCCTTGATCTAACTTAGACGACTATGTGGTCGGAAATTTCATTTAATGTTACACATGTGACATTTGCCCCTAATTGATAGGCAACTTTTCACGCGCTGCTGTTTGGCAGATTCACGAATTCTCTTTGCATAGAAACGTGACCTGTCATGTGTTGGTACGCCACATGATTTGCCTGGAAGTAAATTTGAGGATTATGCAGTACCTCAGGTGTGGTGAACTTCGCTGAGAGGATCATTGTGCCCGGGTAGAGACAAATAGAAAAAGCAAACTTTCCTATGGCACACAGGGCGAGTAACAATGGAAGAACACAGGGACCAAGAAATTGTGGTGGCAGTGGTGCAGCAGCAGACGCACAAATGTAAGGAGATAGTTTCTACGTTCTCGCCTTACTAAGTATTTACTAAAGAGCCTACTAAAGAGAAAGTATTGTAATGCTGCGGCAGAAATAGGCGATTTTTCAACAATAACTTGTATTGGGGATCCTGTTATCGAAAAGTGAATAAATCTTATTCATATATATGTGGCAAAATGACTTCCTCTAACACGTTGTGGTCAGAATACACGATTTGTAGGCCATTAATTCCGTTAAAGAAATTGAAGGCAAAACGTCCGTCCTGCCGTCTATGGTCAAGGATAGCGCCGAAACTTTTCGGACGATTTTCTCCAAATTTGGCATTTTCCGATTGATTTGGCAAACTTGAGGCTATCGTGTGTGTGCACGTGTGTATATATATATATATATATATATATATATATATATATATATATATATATATATATATGAATGAATGTGTGTATGTATGTGTTTATAATTTGTATTACAAGAACACCGATTATTTCAGTTCCTTTGAATTTGTGTTAACAAGGGTTTACTGAATTATTGAGATATGAAATCCAATTTAAATAAAACTAGTGGTGCTACAGAAGAACATTTTTTTTTTTGCATTATTGGCAGTAATGGTTACATATAACTACAATATTGTACCCGCTATCTCACAAACATTTCAGCCACCACTTGGAAAAATTAAATGAAATAACTGAAAATTAAGCAATAATATTTGGAAAAGTTAACTATCAAATGATTTCAAAGATTCAATATTGATTGCATTAAGAAAGAAATTGATAGCACCACTATTGACGGTATATATAACAGGTACAAAACAATTCTGATTTATGCAATCCCGGTGGTTTTAACAAAAATCTGACCTATGCCATATTATTATGCAATCTTTGCTATATTGAAGTAAATTAAGGAAAAAATTTGGAGCCGTTTTTCAGAAAAACTGTTTATGTATTTTTGTTATTATCATGGTTTCACTTACAACTATGCAAAAAATATTCATATTTTGAAAATTTTTAGGTGACATTGTTACCGCATTGAGGCATTCCAAGTAGTAAGAGCAAAACAATCATTTTTTAAATTCACCATTATGAAGGACATCAATGACACTCATCCCCCAAGATTTATTCAAGTGGAGTTCGCCCCCTCTTTGTAGTAAAAACATTTGGAGTTTGCATTGTTCAAAAATGCTACAAAGCATCCTACCCGAACACCCCATCAAATTATGCAGTTTAAATAATAACGGTTCACACTGGACAATATATGTGCAGTGAGTCAGTTCTGTGTGAAAGATACTTTAGTGTGAGTGTACAAAAGTATGCTGGAGAACAATAGTGCACAATGCACTACGAGTAAATTACATTTGTCATGATTCAATTATTATTTGGCAATATTAACTGACATTAAATCATTTTACATCCTAGATTTACAAAGTGATTTTTTCAGAACAGCTTTCTTACACATACGCATTTGTTCAATCCCTATTTAAAGAAATGTAATTTCTCATTTTAATTAAGACAATAATATATTTTTTAAGGAAACAAAAAGGGATTTTTTCAGTGAATAGCATATTTGCTGACATCTGCCAATTTTCCAGAACTGTCACTACCCTGTAACAAAAATGGTATTTTCATTAAAATATCTGAAATTGTGAAAATTGCTGAAGTTCAGCAGTTTTAGACGTTCCTTTTACAACTATGTTACTGAAGATAGATTTATTTCTTAATTCAGATATGCCTGAAAGTTTTGTTTTATTATATTCAGGAAAATTACCTGAACTCAAATATATCATTTTTTTTTAGCAATAAGTCATTTAGACAATTCATAGGTAGGTGTCCTTTTAGGACAGTAGGTACGGAGGTACATTGCACGACAAGCAATGCAAAGGTATATCTGCCATAAACATGGAGTTTTCTTCAGAAATGTACTTTATTTGAATAAATAGCTAAAATAAAAAAATAATAGTTAAAATAAATAAGAATATCCTAAATTAATACTTAAGACTTACTGTGTTAATTACAAAACAACTCGTATGTAACCCAGCATCACATTTTTGACATTTGATTGATTCCTTCTTGTGACACAATGTGTATCTGATTTGTTTTTCCTGGGACATAACTAAATGATTTTTACCATCATATCTCCAATCCTACAGTATATTCGATGGTCCGCCTTTTTATTTGTGTTAATTGTGTTTTATTTGTGTTACCTTCAATCAGTGCCACATGTCATGGCAACTCGCTGAAGAAACGTAAAAGATCCAATTTTCCCCCTCAGTATTTATGGATCTGGAGCCAGGCATTGTGCTCTGCAGTATCAATCATGTGAGAAAGGAGAGAAAAATACCATTTTTTTCCCTTATTATGAATACTCAGTATAAGCTAATGTTTTGATCAGAGCGATCAACATTTCTCATTCCTTGGATAAGCACTACAGAAAGCCCGAGACCAAGTTCTTTATATGCATCTGAGAGTTGACTTTTAGTTCCCTGATATGACTCCATCCATATAACATATCCTTCAGATGTAGCTTCAACCCAGTGTTTGTATCTTTATCTAATTGTTTTCCATAAATGCATTGTTTACATTCATGGTGACCATAATATGCCACCATTACTTCGTCGACAGAGTGACATTCGCGGTGCGGAGCTATTTCTTGAAATTTCATGGTTAGTAAAGTGAAAAGTTATCTTACTATTGCAAAGTGATCATTACAATCAAAATGTTCATTATCACAATGAATGTTTGGCATTTTGAATTCAAATCTATCTCTAGGCATTGCGACAGCTTCAATGCAGGTGTTGCTTCATTGCACATTTTTCTCAGTAAAGCCACCTTCTTGTACCCACTCAACAAAAGGATTCCTAAAAAGCATTTATTTTCTTCTTCAGTGACATCACCTAATTCAATTTCTTTTCTATTCACTTACCGATTAGTATGGTCTACCAACAATTTTATTACACGAAGAAAAAAGCCCAATAATATTAATCAGTAGTTCTTTGTTAAAAATCTCTTGAATTGCTGGCGACTCCCTATCAATTGACATTTTTAATTAGCCTTTATTCTGTTTAAAAATTTTGCCATGACATACACTGAGAGGTTTTGTTTCAGAATTTGCACTCGCGTTCATTGCAAGACAATGAATAACAATTGTTTGTGCAAAATGTCTCTATACAACTGTTTATTGCATCATAATTATTTATATTGAATAGCTCCTTTTCAGCATTCAGCTGCGATCCAGGAAGATTATTGGGTGAAACTGTCTTTTTCCCCAGACTCCTCATCCGTGACCTCTCCAGTAGCATTCATAGGGGGTCATTATTCCCCTTATATGGTAATTTGTCATTGTTATCATCCTCCTCCTCCTGTGTTGAGAGCAGTTCATCAACAGTAAACCCTCTAGAAGTACGAATTCTCAAAAAATCAGCAATCTAAACTAACTACTTGAACGTAAGCAAAATGTACCCTCAGATCCCTACTGTCCTTACAAAAGGACACCTAACTTTGCAAAACAATTTTGTCTACTTATATTGTTGTATTACACATTCCACACTCAGAAGTAAATTAATGTAGTTCTGGCATAATAAAGAGGATTAAGTAATTAACACATATGACAATATTACACAACTTACATGTCAAGTTTGCAAAGCAACGACGACGACATGCCTTCCGAGATGCCTGAATTCGTCTTTCGAAATAAGATTCTGCAACATCTGATAAAGCAAGGGTTGGTGCTGTGATCCTTTCACTGACAGAAAATTTGCAGAACTAGCCTCGGAGAAGGTCCATAATTATTCTGTAGCGAAAAATTAGAGACGAGCGTAGTGTCCTTTTACAAGGACAGTAGACATATCTGGATTAATGGAATACATTTTTAAAATTTAAAACTTAAAATCATTTCAGGTACCTTTTTCTAAAATACTGAAAATTCTCACAAGAATTTGTGGGAACGTCTGAGAATTATTCACAAACATGAGAACAAGATTTTCTCAAAAATGGCTCTTTGTGATAGGATAGAGCACAATACACTGCAAAATGGCATGGGATTTCTGTGCCACAAGTGCCATTTCCATTAAAACTTTTGAATTTTCAAAAATGAAACATTAGACATTTTTGTGAAAGATTAACATGATAATATTTGCATCTGAGGGGTATTGTATAATTTAATGTGAATTATTTGTAAGCACAAATGCTTCTAAAACTCTCTTATTAAGTTTTTCGAAATCTCCAGGTTTCAAATGTAAAATATTTATCTTTTTTGGTAGGTAAAAGAGACTAATTACCTGCAAGTTATTGTAGGTGGGTGTTCTTCATAGTAGCATAGTAAATTAGTAGGGGTTCAATTCTCAGGGCAAACTTATCTGTCAACTTTGTCTTTGAATAGAGTGATATGCGTTCATAAAAATTGAATCACATTGACTTTCATTTAAATCCTGAAATTTCAAAAGTTGTAAATCTTAGAAAATTGCCAATTCAAATCTCCTGCAATTCTTTTGCTGAAGACTTTCAAGAGATGCTTAAGTATAAGATTGAAGATACAATATTGTAATACTATGCAACCATTGCGAAGTTACAAAAAAAGTATGTGGGGTTGTGGCAGTTGTCACTAAGATTCACTTTGTAATAGAGAAACAGGAAATGAGGTGTACATTGATTTTAAAAGAAAGGTGCTGATATGAAAGGGGCATTACTGACAACCGGAGAAACAATATGGCACTATCTGTTAAGTATGACAAGAAGAAAAAGAAGGAAAATGGTAGTGGTAGACAGAAATTCAATGGCTTAATCAGTCAAAATTTAAAATAAATCTATTCTTAAAATAATATTATTTCTTATTAATATCTAATACAACTTCACAAAAAATTTGATTCACAAATGTTTGACAACAGCTTGTACATACAAAGCCAATGACTGTCCAAGCAAATTTTTGAACAGATCAACAAACAATATCAAGGAGTTTGCAACAATATCTTAAGATATTACAACAAAAACAACCCTTGTCAGAATTTTCCACTTTGTAATTTCAGCAGTTTAAAATGTTTATGGACAAGGTTTTAATTTGTATGATTATTAGATTAAGTACATTTTTCTATGTCAGAGCAAGGCAATTTAGTAACCTTACAATGACTTGTATGCTACTCACTCTTTTAGGATTGAGAACGGAGATAACTAATGAAAAACCAGACTATTTTTCAGTTTCTATTGCACTATTCAAGATATTTTAATCTACAATAAATATCATGCATTTTCGTATATTTTCCTCACTAAGAGAAACAACCCAGTAAATGACCAAAGTCATTTGTAAATATGAGTAGTTAACTATTAATGTATCCCATTTTTTCTAATTTGATCTGGGTACACAGGTAACTATTTCAGCCTACTTTGATAACTATTTCCCTCAAAAAGAACAGTAAACCACAAGGTTCTCAATTTGCTATTTCATTTTTTCTAATTCAGTGATATAATTATAGATAATACTACCTAACAACTCCATAATTACAGTCCATTTTTTAGCAGTTGTCCGTCAATTAACTGATAAGGTAATTAGTTACTCTTTGATCAGCAATTTCATTCCCAGGGCAGAAGAATTTTCTCCTTCTCAAATGGCTCGGAATGTTCCCCTCATGACTATCCGATTCATTCTTCCACAGAGAAACGAGCTTTTCCAGGATGAGAACTCTCAGCTCCCTCTGGCACCAAGGGTGACAATTCATTATGTTCACTTATGCAACTCCTAAGTTAACACAATTGATTATAAATAAATTTACTACATACATAAGTTATCTGCAAGGTAACTGAAAAATATTTACTCTAATAATTGAAACCCAAGCATCAGTTGTTTTTTTCTGAAAATAAAAGGCAAAACAATGACAAGGGGTTTTTGTTATGAGCGTTCTTTAATTAACCATTGACAAAAGAATATTAACAAACCAATTGAGAACTCATTTTAAAAACTTGTAAGAAAATAAAAGATGTTGCACCTGTATTTATATTTAAAGTTGCACGTAGGAAGCAGAAAAAGTACAGGAACAACTCAGTCCTCACTGTCTCGAAGCATGAAGCTCCAAAGTCTTAAAGGGGAAGTTTCAATTCCAGCCGAGGGAGATGGTTTCAAGGACAATCAAATTTCCTAACTCGGCTTTTTCACGGGGAAATAAACTAGCAATCCCATGGAATTTGAGTTCATGTGTACTCAATATTGTTGGTTCCATTTCAAACTAAATATTTCTAATATTTCATGAACCTATTTCAATTAAAAATCTTTTGAATTTGGCATGTGCAGAATAAAGGAAAACCTAATGAGAAAGCTAAATATATTGCTTCTCTTTAATAGCCACTCTATGAAAGTGGCCTCTTTGAGCTGCATGCTTTACATTTAGGTGATTTGACCCAAATTCACTGGGTTCACAGTTTAGTTTAATAACACTGAATTACTTTTATTCTATTTATTTCTTAAATAGCAGCCTTGCTTTCTTAATCTATGTGACTGAGTTATTTCAGAAACATCATTTTAACCCAGTCACTCACTCATCTAGGGAAGCAGACGAAGGTGTCAACAACTGTAAAAACAATTATTTATGACTTTTAAACACGTAACTACTTTTCCTTGGAATATAATAAAACTTATACAGGCAAACTTAACACAGAAACAATGTGAATGATGAGTGACTTTCACATATTCAGGCACTTTAATTAAATGTAGCAATGTTTGAATATTATTTATAGCAAATATTTGCTGAAAGATTCGAGTAGAGGCAAATGTCATTAAAAAACAAGGCAGATTGTGCTTTACCAAACATTTTTTTGTCACTTCAAAAAGTAGTAATTGGCCACAATAATGGCAGTAATTGACTTCAATGGACTCATTTCTACTTGCAATTCAAGATTGAAAATCTACAAAAGCAATTGCAAGTCTTAAATACTGCTTGTACAAGTATTCACTACAATGTTATATTCCTGATAACTACATTTTTCTCATAATGAAAGAAAACAAACAAAAACACAGGTACCAGACTGCTATAACCCAGTACCAGTTCTCCAGTATCAAAGTAGTTACAACCAGTCATATTTTTGGCAAGCATGAAGCACACACATTTAGCAACCAGCACATTTGGCAACCAGCCAGAAAGTATGAAATGCATATTAGGTATGACTGAGATTCACAAGATACACCAGCTACCATGTGAGCATACTTTGTGGCAGCAAATGGCAAGGAGTTCGAGTGGAATGCATTTCAAGTTCAAGGACGGAGTGATTTAGAAGCAAAATCATTTGTAGATTGGCTAGCACTGTTTGTTTCCTGATAATGTTTTGTTTGTAAAACAAAACTGTAGATGTTTCTTATAACTTGAGCACTGACCACCAAACTTGTCAATTTGTTTCATAATCTAATTCTTCCAGTACAATGGAGATCTTATTACTGTTGTGTCACAGTAATGGAATACTCATAAAGGATTAAACATGAAAACAAAACTAATTTTATCCCGGAAATAAAATTTTTACACTACTTGGAACATATGTAAACAAGACTTCTTAACAATCAGTCCTTCAAATGATAATATACAAGTTTCATGCAATTTTATGAATTGCACTCTGAATAACAACCATACAAATGCATGTATAACTGATTCGTAAGAAAAGAAAAATATGAGAGTATAACATGCAGTTTCTGCATTGGAAAAGCAAACATTTAATTTCTATCACAGGATCAATAATTTCATACAAAACAAAAATTACATTTCCCTCTGCAAAAACACTAATGGCCAGGCAGTATGCCTGGAGTAACATTGGAATTCACTTTTGCTTGAAGTTAAGGCAAAAAATATTGAGTTAAGAACCTCTTTCAGAAAAAAAAGAGAGCTATGTTACAATACCCAAAACAAATCCTTACATTAAGTTCATTGCATCATATAATACTGAAAATATTTTTAGATACACAAAGTTCTGCACATGCCTCGTCCAAAGACAATTTCTTTCTTGATACAAACAAAACATTCTTTAGAAAAACAGGAAGAATGAATGCACTATTGATCTGATAACCTCAATTGGCATCCAAATTAAAATAAGGAACAAATGAGGTCAACAGCTGAACTTCAAACTTTCTGGGAAAAAAAAAAAGAATCTAGCAATAGCTCTCTTGAAGTGTAAACTATTAGTCACTAGATGTCAAATCACAAAACATTAATGTTCCTCAGCAGTCAGTGTTGGGCCATAAAAAATAAGTTCTGGGATTTGTCCTCCTTGTACACCAGTTCCATTAGTACTCTCTGAAGAACACTGAAACTGGAAAGTGACACATCCCACAGTCACCTCACTCATTCCTTCTTGTCCAAAATAACTTAACTCTCCACCATCCAATATAGCAGATGCTGTGTAAAAAGATTCAGGTTCCACTTGAATGGGATGTTTAAAATAAACATGAAAAGTATTGCTTGATCCATCAGAGAAAAATTTGGTTTCGTTTTCGGCCATTATTCTTCCACAGCGCTTCAATTCTATTTTCACATTATAATCGGCAGCACCACTGGAGGAACCATACAGTCCAAATCCCACTACAAAAATTCTCTTATCAACACTGAATTGTATACTATCACAGCGTCCTCGGTAACGCCACTGGTTACTTCTGTAAGCACATGACTGGAATCTATGGCAAACCTGAAAAAAATAATAAATAAATAAATGTCATTAATAAGCAATGTGAGATTGAGAAAAGTTTCTGGGCATGTTATAAACTTTAGAAACTCCAAATCATCTTTGAGGTACAAAGTATCAGGATACTACATAAAGTTTAGAGAAGGTAAAAGGATAAAATATAATAAAAGGTACATTTAATTTCCTGAGATATTCCATACAAAATTCATTCCAATAGTCTAATCGTGCCTCAATTCTTTTGTGTAAGTAAACGTTAAAACTAAACAGCCAATCTACTATATGACCCAATTACATTGGACACTTTTATTCATACCCAAGTTCTTTAAAATGGAACACACACACACACGCGCACGCACACGCACGCGCACACACACACACGCACAGGCACACACACACACACACACGCACAGGCACACACACACGCGCGCGCACACACACGCGCGCACGCGCGCGCACACACAGCGCACACGCGCACCACCGCGCACACACGCGCACACGCGCACACGCTTCGGCGGCACACACGCGCACACGCAGCAGCGCACGCGCGCACACACGCGCGCACGCCACACGCGCGCGCACACGCTCACACACGGCGCGCGCACCCACGCGCGCTTTGCAGCGCACGCACACGCCGCGCCGCAGCGCACACACACACGCGCTGCACACACACACACGCAGCGCGCACACACGTAGCGCACGCCACGCGCACACCCCGTGCGCGCGCGCACGCGCACTACGCCCTTTTTGCGCGCGCACCTGCCACGCGCGTTTTTCTACACGCGGCAACGCCTGCGCCTTTTACCTTGCCTTACCGCGCACCGCCACACACACGCTGCCGCCACGCGCTGCTACCTGCTACGCGCGCACCTTCCCTTTTTGCGCGCTTCACTTTTTGTTCCACTTACACGCGCAGCGCGCGCGCATGCGCGCTTGCACGCGCGCGCCGCGGCGCTGCGCCGCCTGCGCGCGCATGCGCGCCGCCGCGCGCACGCCATGCCACCACCGCGTGCGCACCACCGCGCTCATGCGCACGCACACACACACGCGCACACACACACACGCGCGCGCGCACACACACACACACACACACACACACACACACGCACGCACACGCACGCGCGCGCCCGCGCACACAATGTACTGTGTAACTCATCTGTAACAATGCACTTTTTTTAATTCTTTTATTGAAGATTTATTGAAGAATATGTTTTTAAATGAAACATTTTTTTTTCATTTGGAATGGGTAAAACTTTATAAGATTAATGCAATGGTGGATAAATTGTTAACATTTGAGAAGTGTTCGGCTTATTACACAATTATTTTGTCCCTTGGTTGCACACAGAATTCAAATAATATAGTTTTATATGAATGATGCTAGGTGGCAGTGATCCTAGTTAGATCATGAGAAGTTTCTAAATAATGATACACATTAAATGTTAAGAATCCATATAAATAAAACATTTTGAAACTAGAGGAGCTACAACAGCACATACTTTCTTGCATTATTTCTAATGATCCTGCAATATTATGCTACTACATAAACCTGTGTTTCCTACCAGCAAAATTGTTTTTTCCACACAGAGACTTGAATTCAGTTCCATTGAGTTAACTTTACATGAGCTTCCCCGCTGCACCATGGAGTCACCCTGCTAAACTCTTGGGCCGACAGTTAAAAATCTAATTGTCTCTCCCATTATTTCGAACATGCAATTTTCAAAAATTCAGAGAGTTCAACGAAAATGAGACCTTGCACCATTGTTTCAAGTCTTGTCCCTTGTTCTACTCATGGAAGAAGAAGAAGAGAGAGAGAGAGAGAGAAAAAAACTTTTATGTTTTTTGTGAAAGATTTTTCTTTGTCTTTCTTGCATGAATTTCAAGCAGAAATAACTTGTTTCGTCAAAAAATTGTAGATGACCTTTCTAAAAGATCTGATTTTTTAGAGCACTCTTATTTTAAGCAAAAATCTCAGTCTTCAATTTGTTGAAGGTTATTGACTCAAAACAAATTTCACTATAACATATTTTCATAATATATATAAAAGATAATTCAAACATAAATACAACATGTACATATCCATAAGCATTTCCTATTTCAATAATATTATCTTAATATTTCAGACACCAGAATTATTATTATTATTATTATGCAATGTATAATTTTTTGTTTTGATCTGTATGCAAATGATATTTCAACATAATTTTGATAACACTTATGGACATAGTATTCATTTTAGTAGCCTGTAAATTGAATAGTTTGTGTATAAGGTGTTCAAAGTTACAATAAAAAAAAAAAGGGGGGGAATTATTTTTAGTATGGTTTCAATTCTCTAATGATTAAGAGTACATATCCATTTGTGACAACATGAAAAGCAGACAAGATATATCAAGAGTCATTGTGCTAGTCAAAATCATTACACACAACCTTCAAGACTGTTCAATCTTGCAAGATGAATTTTTCTACCTTACTTAAAATTCCTTCCCAGCAGTCTAGTTTTCTCAATTTCTTTCTTAGCACATTTTATGACAAATGGCAAAAGTGTTTTCTACATTTCGTATAAACAAAAGTCATTCTAGCTTCATAGTTTACAATTGCAAGTTCCATCTTACCTGATGGCAATATATTTGAAGCAATTAAAATTCTGTTTGTTTAAAATTATGGAACCAATAAAAACCTTGAAAAATATTTCCAATAAGAGAGTTGAACACCTCAGACATACAATCGTCTCGACACCACAAACATCTTTTGCAAAAGTGCCCATCCCCATCTTTTTTCCAAAATGGAAAGTAATTTTACTTTTTCAGTAATGTAGACAGACATCCATGTACCTGTAAATAACTACAATAACCTAACTATTGTTGGCTAAATTCAATCTCTTCTTCCATTATCCAAGAATTTCCACACACGCCCAAGTGTTAGCGAATGTGACAGTATTTTAATGAGAGATTGTCGTCGGTAATTTTTCTTCACAGGTTCTTAATTATTTTAGACAATCAATAGTAGTAAAGAGCCACCTGAATTTAATAGAACATTAATTTGAATTAATTGGTATGTAATCAGATTTATTTAATTAAAATAAGACTTATCGTTAAGTGATTTATTTATCCTCAATTACTTTAAAAGGAGAAAAAAGTTTATTAAAACATAAGTTTTTAAATTGATCATTAAATTATTGTAATTTATTATTATTATTATTATTATTATTATTATTATTATTATTATTAATAATAATCTTGCATCCACATTAGCGAATAAGCTTGTGGCATCATCTATCTGCATGATTTAGAGAAAGGTATTCTTCATTTAAAGAAATTGTACCATGTTTTTTGTTCAATACTGCCCTAATAAGAAAGCTCTTAATGCTGAAAACAACTGAATTCATCAAAAAACTTATAACATTGTTAGAAAGTTATTGAAATATTAAATTCTATTAAATAGTTGTCCTGTTATTGAAAAATATGGGGTATAATGGTAGCTACTAGTGCACTTTCCCATTAACCCTTAAATGGTCAGTGGGAAGTATGCTTCCCACTTAAAATGGAATTTTATCAATATACTCTTAAAGAAAACGGTTAATATAAATAAAAGTAAGAATAACTACCTTTTCCATTAGTTTTAACAATATTAACTTTGTTCTTTAAATGAGTATTAATAAAATTCCATTTTTATTAATACTTATTATCTTTAAAATGTACTTTCAGTAGCTTTAACAAACATTTTAATACAAATCTAGAATTATGGATACCGTTGATGCTCTAAACATGTTTTTCTGAAAACTAGCTCAGTGTGTGTTACGCAGTATTGCTGCTAAGTTTTTATCTACAGACAATTAAATGCTGGATAAAAACTAATCAATTATCTAAGTCTATTAGTACATAACTCTAATAAAAATTATTTAATATTCTTCATTTTGTAAGTTTGTTCATTTTATTCTATATTATATCGTATTTTATTTTATTTTCTCAAAATTGTTCAATTATGAGAAAAGTTTATAAGAAATATAATATATTCTTTAAATCAACTTAATTGATTTAAGTATTTTTATCTAAGTAATTTTTATACCTATTCCTAAAGCTCAAAGGATAGAAGCCGACTCCACTATAAGACAAACAAGGCATGTTAAAAGGACAAAAGAATTGTTGCACATTGGATCATGGAAATGTCACCACAATGCTGCAGTCAGGAAGAATGCAGTAGATAACAGATAAGATACTCAAATGAAGATAGGAGTTATAACATTGCAAGGAGCGGGGAAAATAAAGAAAGAGAAATATTCTATTTACTATAGCTGCAATAGTGAACACAGAAGCTGCAATAGGAACTGGATTCATGATTCTTATAAATATTTAAGTGCCCACCGAAGACAAGGAAGAAGTCAAAGAAACATTCTATGAAGAGTCGCAAGATATGATTGATAGAACTCCAAAACATGACATTTTGATTGTCCTGGGGAGATTTTAATGCGCAACTAGGGCTTGAAGAAAGATATAAAGTAGTAGTAGGAAAATCCACCATACATCAAAACGCTAATAATAATGGTGATTATTTGGCCAATTTTGCGATAACTAATTATCTAATTGTGGCAAGTACAAAATTCCAACATAAATCAGTACATAAAGGCACTGGCATATCCCCTGAGCAAGCTACAATTAACCAAATTGATCATGTAATGGTCAATTGGAGACATTCAAGACTGATACAAGATGTACGCTCAATGAGAGGACCAAATTGTGACCCATAGCACTACCTTCTTACAACGACTGTGAAACAGAAACTGGTGAAACAAGCATCTCCTAAATCTAATGTTTTCAGATGGAATAAACAGAACTTACAGCACCCAAGAAATATCCAAGAACACAATATCCAGAAAAAAGAACATCGGAAACTCCGCTGAAAGAATGTGGTTGGTTCGTTGGTTTGTTGGTTGGTTGGTTAGTGATTCTGGGTGCATCAACAGCTAAGGTCATTAGTCCCGTTAGTGTTGTGCATGTTTCTTTTATTGGGAGATGGTGATGATTTTCCCCCGCTGGAGGGCGAGATCCAGTGCCAACCTCCCATCAGCTAGCAGGGATTCCCCCTCACCAGACTCTCCCAACAGCAGGGCACTGCCCCAGGCCAGGACAAGCTCTAAGCTTCCGATCGGTCTCCCGGAATATATGGTAGTGTAGTGCATGTTAGTGTGTGAGTGTGTGTGTGTGGTAGTGTAGTGCATGTTAGTGTGTGAGTGTGTGTGAGTGTGCGGATGTGCGCGCACGCAAAGGTGGCCCATTCATTAGAGTACTGCTCCAGCATTCACCTGATGTTGATCGGAGAAACCATGGAAAACTACCGATCAGAGCAGCCGGCTGCTAGAAGCCCTCCAGACAGCTACTGAATTCGAAATGAAATATCTATTATACACTTTGAATTACTATGTATACCGGCGGAATACGTGGTGTATCGTTGGTCGGTTGATTGGTTAGTGATTCCGGGCGCGCCAACAGCTTATGTCATTAGTCCCATAAGTGTAGTGCATGCTTTTTTCTCCGGAGATGGCGGTGATCTTCCCCCACTGGATTGCGAGATCCGGCGCCGACCTACCATCGGCTAGCAGGGTTTCCCCCTAACCAGGACTCTCCTACCAGAGGGGCACCGCCGCAGACGGGACAAGCTCTAAGCTCCTGACCGGTCTCCCGGTATATGTGGAAGTGTAGTGCATGTTAGTGTAATTGTGTGTGTAAGGGGGAGGATAGGACAAAGAAGAGGAAGGAAAGATCACACGCGATCCGTGGCCCATTTGTTAGGGTACTACACTTGCATTCGCCTGGTGTTGATCGGAGAAACCACGGAAAACTACCAATCAGAGCGGCTGGCCACTAGAATTCTCCTCCGGATAGCGACTAAATTCGACCTAGCTCAAAAGGTAGTGTCAAAAACCATGCCACCATCAAAACTCGAACCGAGGACCTCCCTTTCAGAGGTGCTGCACTGAGCAACTGCTCAGAGACAGAGATAGACAGAGAGTAGTGCATGTTAGTGTGTGTGTAAGGGGAGAGGATACGACAAGGAAGAGGACGGAAAGATTGAACGCGTTCCGTGGCCTGTTTGGTAGGGTACTGCTCCGGCATTCGCCTGGTGTTGATCGGAGAAACCACGGAAAACTACCGATCAGAGCAGCTAGCCACTAGAATTCTCCTCCACTGAAAGAATAAAATGGCAGAAATAGAAAATGCAAGGGAAAAGAATGAATCTAGGATGTTTTATAAAGAAATAAAGAACTACACTGCTAAACCATCAGGGCACATTGGAGGCTGTAGAGATCTACATTGTAACTGAAAGAGGATATTGTCAAGACGTGGATGCTATACTACCAAGACCTTCTTAATAAAGCTGTATCAGGAAAACATAGAACAAACGGTAGAGCAAGATATAGACCTTCCTTTGCCCACACATAGAGAAGTAACTGAAGTGCTAAGGTAATGAAAAATAAAACTCCAGGTTCAGATAATATCACAGCAGAACTGCTAAAAGCTGGAGGGAACATATTAATAGAGCGAATCCATAATCTGATTTTAAAAAAATTGATAGATGAACAAATACCTGAGGAATAGTTAGAAGGAATTATATGTCCAATTTACAAAAAAGGGGAACCAAAAAGATGTGATAATTATAGAGGTATTAATCTTCTAAATATAACATATAAAATACCTTCTTCTCTGATATATAACAGGTTAAGCGAAAGAATAGAACCCAAACTGGGGTATTATCAAATGGGCTTTCGCCCCAATCACTCAACAGATATTATTCATATATAGCATCGTAGGCTTTCACTAACATTATTCATGTAGTTAAACAGATATGAAAAGTGTTATGAGTATAATATTGATTTACACAATGTGTTTATCAACTTTAAACAGACTTGTGACAGAGTTAAGACACCTGCAATATATAATAGCCTTAGTGCACTGGGAGTACCAACCAAAATTATCAGACTAGTTAAATTAACATTAAATAACGCCACGGCCAAGGTATGCATAAACAATTACTCACAAACTTTTGAAATAAATTCAGGTGTAAGGCAAGGAGACCCCCTCACAGCACTGCTTTTTAGCATCGTAATAGAGGGAATACTGAAGAAACTAGATGTTTGTGGTAATATCTCTAATAGAATGAAGCAGATCTGTGAGTATGCTGGTGATGTATTAATTTTGATGAGATCGATGCAGGCATTGGTGTCAACTTTCCATCAGCTGAAGACTGATTCTGAGAAAGCAGACTTAATTATAAATGCCTCTAAAACAAAGAACATGAAATGCTCCCGAAAAAAAGTTTGAGAAATCAAAAGTTCTCCTGCACGACTTGGAAATTGAAAATTTGCTCTCATTTAAATACCTTCGTACAATAGTCAATACTAACAATGCAATTCAGGAAGAAATGAAAGAATGGATTGTGCCTGGGAATAAGGCACTTTATCCATATAGAACTCTTTGACAGTAAATTCCTATCACAACATTCAATATTGAAAGTACACAATAGTGTTATAAAACCAATAGTGATTTATGGGTGCAAAACATGGGTACTGAAGCACCGAGTCTACAAAAATGAAGTATATTTGAAAGAAAGATCTTGAGGAAAATCTATGGCCCTACGAAACTTGGTGATAATATCTGGAGATTCAAAACAAATGATGAATTGGAAGTAATGATTAAACAAAAATATATATTTAGAGAAATAAAGTCTAGGAGAATAGCATGGATCGGACATCTAGAAAGGATGGATCCAGATAGAATCACCACAAAACTAATAGAGTGGAAACCGATAGCTACGAGGTGCAAAGGCAAAATAGAAAAATGATGTTGTAGAAGACTTATGTAGAATGAAAATTAAGAATTGGAAGAAGATGGTTCAAAACAAGGAGTGGCAGAAGATTGTTGAGCAGGCCAAGACCCACATCGGATTGTAGCACCAACATAAAAAGAAGAATTTTTATTTTACAAATATTTAAAATACAAATATATTTTCAAATATTGCAAATAATAAATACTGATTTAAATCATTGATTTTTTTAAAATAATGATTTAATTATCAATTAAAGCAGCCTTAATACAATTAATTAAATAATTTTCATTGCTTTTATAACTATCTGTGAGAGATATACTGTTAAGATAAATTGAACTGATAACAATATAGGCTTTGAATTCAACTTACCAATATATGGTTTATTGGAAAAAAATTTCAATTTTTAAAGGGGGAAAAAAGTATTATGACACCTTTCTCGGTCAAGATCACATAATAAACTGACAAACCAGATCCCTCTGCACATACAGAATATAGAATACATTGGCATGTTCAGATATATCGACCTACAGGAACAGGAATTATGTTCCATCTTAACTTGTTTGCTGTGATGTATGTCACACTCGTCCTTGGAGGGTTAAATTCAGTGTTTCAAGGCGTATGGATTTGGCCTCCTCAGGTATTCTAAGGTTAATAAAATTGTATTAAATGGTCACAAACACAAAAATTGTATTTAAATTTGGTGAACATTGATTAAACTTATTTCTTGGAGTGATGGCCACTCATTTCTTGGAATGATGGCCACTCATTTCTTGGAATACATTTTTTCTGACTTTTCCTGGTTTTCCAATGCAAAATTCATTTTCTTATTTTTTCCTGATAAGATTTGCGATTTTTCACTACTCAAAGAAAATATTTCAAGCTACTCTGATACTAATTAGTAATCTTTCTGATTTCACAAATTTCCCCCAGCCTATAGCAAAGATACTACAAATTTCTCAACTTTTCTAGCGCAATAAAATTCCCTGATTTTTCCCAGTTTTCCATGTTTTCCAGAAAGAGTTTCAACCTGTTAGAGCTAATTTTGTGTACAAATTAATAACTAATATTATCTTATCCTATTATGAATTGTTTGGAATATTTGAAATAACTTAATGCACTCAAATATTCATGAAAATTAAATAATAAAATAAAATATAGCATATGAAAATAGGCACACAAAAGAACAAGACAATGAAGGTTCACCTTGTTATCATTAGTCTGGAAAAATATGCAGTATGTTATCGCAAAATATGAACACAAATGTGTAATGAAAATGATAAGAATATGTATCAAATATGTAAAATGGGATTTCATATGAAAATTCAAATCAACAGAACATTTTAAATCCAACAAAATAAATTTATACAATTTGAAATCACATTAATAAATATTTATTTAACTTTTTTTAAAAACAAATATTGCTTGGCCTATTGGATTAATTTTTGAAGAGTACATTTTTATTTTTAAGAACAATGATCTCACATTTACGATGGCTAAGTCAATGACAGGCAAAAAATCACTGTAGCATTGTCTTTGTAGTGTTGTGTGTCTGCAGCTACCAATATTTTGGCAAAATCTGGATTAAATACAAAGAAACATGTTCTCACTAATACTTTCCCCATCGCACGCATATGCATTTTTCACATTTATTGCATGCATACGTAGGTTAAGCCAGATTGTATCTCTCTGCATCTTCACTCGGAGTACTCAACACTGACAGCATGCAATTCTGAATTTGAGTACGAAAAAATATGCCAAATTTTGAAATAACTAGTTTTGAAAATTCATTAAATACTTTTTCAAAATGAATTTTAAGAAATTTAGTAGAATAAATTAAAGTTTTGCAAAATATGTAATATATATAATACAGAACAAAATATGCAACGAAAAATTTAAATATTGGGCTAGGATTGACATGTTTCATCAAGATCACAATTTTGAGAACTGAACAAAGAAAGACAAAAAATATGTAATATTTCACAAGAATCCAGACTCCAGTAATCATATTTCAATGTTTATATCAGACAGAATGATTTTATTATCTCACTGTATGTGCTCAACAATCTTATAGATTGAATTATAAGAAAATATTAGATGATTTTTATCTTGTCATGCGCTGCAAGAAGTACTCTTGACCATCATATCAATTTTTCAACTTAATTTTTCTCCTGAAAGCTTTGGAAAATCACAAAAGAATCATGTCTAGTATTTCAATGTCCTTTTTTACTTTATATTTTCATTATAAACCGGTCAATAAGAATCGTATCTTTGGTATTTAACTTGTTATTTTCTGATGGGCTGTAAAGGAAAAAGTGGCATCCTATGCCCACAATTATGCTCTTGTGATCAGGACATGCTGTGGAGCTGAAAGACAAAGTTTATCAAAAAAGTGAGGTAATCAATAGTTTTTTGAAAATTTTCAATTTTCATCAGCAAATAACTTAATAGGTTTTGGGAAAAGAATAACTGAGAGAAACAATCACCAGTAGTATTGAAAGCTTTCATTTTGAATATAATAACTTTCTTTTTGCTATGATGCACTGTTTTGATAAATAAGTGAAAAAAAAAAAAAAAAATTTCACTTCAGACCTGTGTTTCGGAGTGATAAGGATGATAAGGGCTCATTTACACCCAAATTAATTTTGAGCACACAGCGCTCGCCCATTGTCGTCAAGTCCATGCGCACAGGAGCTCTCTGGTAGCATGTTTTTGCAACTTTTAGCGATAATCCATTGTTGTGTTGCTAAATTATACTACTAGAGCACTCCAAAGCCACAACAGCTGGTTATACAAGCATCTTTACTTTCTCGTATACATACGTATATACGATTGTAATATGCAAAGTATAAAGAAAGTTATGTAATGATGCGGAAAATTGATTTCGAGATTTTAACAGAAACACACATTTTGGGGTCCCCTGATACCGAAAAAGTAGTTTTCTCCAAAATGTCTGTCTCTGTCTGTCTGATGTGAACAAACAGTATGTTAGCGCCTAAACCACATATTCGATCTTTTCCAAATTGAAGAAACCCCTGTCCATCTGTCTCTAGTTGAAGCTTTGAAAAACATTCTTTAAAATTTGGGGGTACTTTACATGAAACTCTCTGGACATTTTCTAAATTTTCTCAAAATTGGCTCAAAATATTTCTTTAAATTTCTTCTAAGAATAACGTAAAATACACTTATAAAGGTGGCGTAGGTTCCATTTTCATGGTAAACTCTGAATTTTCGAAAATTGCAAGTTTGAATTTTTTTTCGGGGTCATCCTACAACTTTAAAATTGAAGACACAGATTTTTCCTTCAAATGAAATGTGTTACCCATAAATAGTTTTTTCATTAACATTGTGTAGACTTTTTTGAAAATTTTAGTAGTTTTTGTGCAATAGAGCACGCAATATTTGCAATTTTCAAAAATTACAAGTACATGATTTTCTAAAAAACGGCTCTACATTTTTCTTTAAATTTTTGGTAGGGTCAGTGCCCAACCAACCCTATCTGATGACATAAACGTCAAACGTTTTCCTATCTCTGCAATTTTTTCAGCCTGATATATGCAATAGATGCTGAGAAAAAAATAAAACATGGAAAACACGTTTCTTGTGGTCTCTCTGCAACAGATTGTCCTAGGAGGCTGATTTTTTGTGAATCTATGCCATTTTGTATTCTCATTCACATGAGCATCACGATTATTGATTTCGTTTGGGGGCACTTTTCACCGACTTACTTGGCTATACCCTTTTTTTTATAAAAAAAAATCCTTGTTACCGAGGTTTGGATTGGCTGGAAAAGCATCAGGTAATCAAATAGAAACATTACTTCCAGTTTTTTCAGTTATAGAATCATCAATCATCATACTATTCCTACTGACTCAAAATTCATCACAAACATTTTTTTTTAATTGAAAGGTACTGGATTATCAGACATTTTTTATGCTTGTGTAAAAAGAACGTTTTTCAGTAGCAGAAATACATTACTTCACCATCTGAGATAACTCTTGAATTACTTTTGAAAAACGAGTAATTGCATTTTTGAATGCTTCAAGTGCAGAGATTTCAACATACTGGACAAATCTTTTCCAAATTCACAATGTTTTCTCTCAAACAAGTGACAATTTTTCCATAAAAGGCACAAAGAGTGTGAAAGAAGGTTCAAAAATTTCTTGAAAATCCTAACATCAATTTAATTTCCTCTTGAAACACTGTACACCATAATCAGATATCACTTTATTTTCGCTCCTACAAAAATTATGAACGTAAGGACACGTGCCTAGAAGAACAGATCCATAGCATTGTGCAATAAGGTAGGAAAATTAATACGAGACAAAAAGGAGATTTGGAAATTGAAAATAGAGGCAGTAAACAACAATAGTGGTTTTTAATTATTTTGTACTTTTCACACTGTATTGTTCCTTCCGGCAAAATGTTTAAGAAATTTGTTCAAATTATAAGTACCATAAATTTTTTTTATTGTTTTTCTACTGTTTATTTCTAAAATGTGTAAAGAAATTCTCAAACAATTGTGGTTATTGCAAACGAGGTGCATTTGATAGATTGAATTTGAAAACTTAGTTACTCCAAAACTAGTTCTTGTGGGTTAAATGAATTTCTGGATTCTTGTTGAAGACTTGCACCTGACATTCAACAATTGGTAACACACATCTTCAATTTTCCTTGCACACAAAACTTTTCTAAATATTTTCAAATCAACCATAGTTCAGCTTCTTTCCATAATAAAGAATTAGAACAAATTTTAAAATCTCATGCAGCTTTTGTGAGTTTCAAAAAATATTGTTATATTATGTTTAATTGGAAGTATTTCTCCTCAGAGAAAATAGTTTCTTCAGACTTGCAAAATGGTTTAAAAATAAACAACCGAAACAATTAAAATTACTTTCTTAAATAGTGACAATAATCAGAAAACAACAAGGTACTCATAGATCTTCTGTTAACAAGGCTCATCTATCCTTCAAGAATGATTGGTTTGTTATCGAATTACTTGAATTTTGCACTGAAGACAAGCTTATAAATTGTATTTTGCTTATTAACACTAAATAGAGATTTAATAAGCATCATTCTTTATTCAACATTTAGCAAAAATTGTAGACATTTCATGAAACTGAACTACCACTTATAGCCAACATTTATTGTTATAACAAGACCAAGCATTAAAGCAGCACAGAAACTCATCACTGCACCTAAATAATTTATTTACAAGAATATTTGAAGGAAACTATGGACTGCAGCCATCTTCAGACATGATAATCCATTCTCTATCTCTACAAAGCTTCTGGTAATATTATATTATGTAATGTTATGTCTGGTAATATATAAGTCATTAACAGAAATTGGGTAGTACACAAAAAATTTACACAAGAAAAGTAAAAAGAACGATCAGTAAAACTGACATTATCAACTGAAATACATTCTACCTGTCTGAAAGGAGAGGCATTTAACACATTTAACTCTTGTGCCATACAGGAGCACACGCAGACTACACAAGATGCAAAGAGCGTCCCACTGCATGTCCAACCAATGTGTATCCACAACACACTTCCAAAACTGAACATTAGGAGCACAGAAAATTAGGCTGTCTTGCCTAAGAAACGATAATTAAGAATTAATACTCAGAGTAATTATTTCATTCAGCTCCATTAATGCACATCTCATTCTCTACCTTCCAATGAATAGTCATTCATTTAGTTGACAGCATTTGTACACACTACATGATTGTTTTCTCTGTATGTCCACTTACATCAAGGGAAAAATATTTATAAATAAAATTAATAATCAAGGAGAAATATATGCAGGGGACAAAAAGGCTGCCAAAAACTACCAAGACAAAATCGCTGCATAACTGGAGAGAATAAAGCAATTTATTTTAGTAACTAAAGATCTTCAACTTCATATTTCAAAAAAAAAAAAAAAAAAAAAAGTGCTTAACTAACCTGATAGGCTTAAAAAAATCTCAAAACAGAAAGGAATGAAAGTGAACATTAAAAATTAATAAAGTAAAGTCGGTAGTATCACACACCTGAGGTTGAAGGCCAGTCCGGGCCTTGGTCGGGAAGCTCAAAATTGGCTTCCTTGAGGCAGTAAAGTGCAGAAAAATGTCTATTGTTTCTTGCAAAGTCAAAATTCCATTTTGGGCTGCACCATTAGCAAATTCTTCCAGGCTCATGGTAGGAATTCGAACCAAGTATAAAGCATTGCCCAGAACAATTCGCTGATTTTGTGGTGTTGGCTCAAGTTCCCGACGCGCACACTCAGCTGATGCCCAAAACATTGCAGCATCAAATAGATGCTTCTCTTTACAGTTCAATGTCTCACGTGCGAGAACTGACTCCAGAGTGTGAATATCTATATCAGGGAACCCATCTGACTGAAGAGCCATTTCAGCCTAGAACAATTTTAAAAGTAAGTCAATAAAATGGTACAATGGGGCGAAAGACAAATGTGGGAAACTAATGAATATTTGCAATTGCTTATTGTTCTGTAAATTTTGTTTGTAAGTACTGCAAACTCTGAGTACTCAAAGGAAATTACAGCAAAGAACATGCCAGAAGGCTACTAAACAAAGCACTGTATGCAGTATTTTACACTTGATTGAGCTCCTTGGTTATGCAGAAACATTAACTATCATTAGATCAAGGATGACCAGCGATCTGACTTTTTGGAATTAGATTTTTTCCCATTTTCCAAGTCTGAGAATATAAATTTTCCAGATTCTTTCTCACATATTACAACATATTTTTACCTTCTACTGCTTATGCCGTACAGAGAAAGTTATGTAATGCTGCGGGAAAAAGCAATGAATTTTCGGCAGAAAAACTCTTATTACCAGGTCCTGGTAACAAAAAAGTGAATAAATCCAATTGCTAAATTTAGAAAAGAAATCCTCTAATACATGATGTGGCCAGAATTCATGTTTTGTAGGATCTTGATACCGAAATCTCAGTTGACAGCAAAAAGTCTGTCTGTCTGATAGAGAACAACGCTAGTGGGGAAACTGTTCAGCAAATTTTCTTGAAAACTGATATTCCTTTATCGATCTGGCGATGTCGTGGCCCCTTAAATTTGAAACCGATATTTTAATTTTGAGGGTACTTTACGTGAAGCCCCTGGGACACTTTCAAAATTTTCACAGAAATGGCTCCATTGTTTTTTATTAAATTTTTTTGGTTAGATAGTGTGAAGGTCATTTAAGAGAACAGTGCAGGTTTCATGTTCATTGAAAACCCTGACTTTCTGAAAATTGCAAAACTTCGACATTTTCAACATCTTCCTACAACTACAATTATAAAGATAGAGATTTTTGAATAGTGTATAGGACGTTTAAGAGTGCAGGTCTCATGTTCATTAAAAATTTTGATTTTTGAAAATTGCAAAAATTCTTCTTCTTCTCAGTCTTCCTACAACTTCAATTATGAAGATATTTTTTCTTAGCGAAATGTGTTCATCAAAAACAGATGTTTAAATAACGTCATGTTCAATTTTTCGAAAATATGAGTTTTTTGCGAAATCTTGTGTCAAACAGTCATTATTTAAACAATTTTTCTTAAAAAAACAGCACAATTTGTTTGGATTAAATTTGGACCTTTGATAGCATAAAGGACTCTTAAGAGAATGGTGCAGGTCTCGTGTTGGTTGATTTGCCAGTTTTTTTGAAAACTGAAGAAATAAAATTTCTGCGTCTTCTTACAATTCAACAATTACAACTTCTTACAATTTTTTACAAATAAAATATGTTCATCAAAATCAGATATTAAAAAAAATTTTTTTTTTTTAATTTTAATATGAGTATATTGTTGTCGCCAAATTACACATAAAAAGTCACTCACTCCGAATTTACTGCGCTTTTTAAACATAATTTGAGAGGTTTTTGGAAGCTATTGCTGTTCTTATAAAAGAAAGTAGATTGATGGAAGGTACTAAAATGAACTTTGAACTAACAAATTACTTCTTTACTTCAAGAAATTTTGATCACCGATTACGGTAAGTTTCATTTGTACAAGTTTGAAATGACTACTGTTCCTCGCTATAGAAATAAACACTGGTATGCACCACAGGTGCTTTATTTGAATTGGTTGGGTTTGGATTATATTAGCATTATTTCTAATACTTTACATGAAAGAAAAAATGAATAAATTGAGTACCATAAGTTTGTACTTTGTTTCTTTGTTGGTTGTTTCGATCGAAAAAATAGCAAAGTGGTACCACTGAGGTCATCAAAGAATAGGCACGACATTAATCGAAACTCAAACAAACTTACATGTAACCAGTAGTGTTAATAAATAATTAAAAAAAAAAAAAAACTAATCGAAACTCAACTATTGAGTTCCCGGTGTGGCTTTTGTTCTACAAATATATTGTCCATGCACGTGCAACCCACAGGCAACCATACAGGTGCTAGGTAGGTACTCTACCCATGTTGCACCTACATAAGTGGCTGTGTTTGAAGTTGTGTTATGCATGAGTCAAGAACTTCGCAATCCTCAAGAAAACTTTCGATTTTAACACTCGCTATTATCATGTACTGAACTGAAATCTGCACTTATATTCAGATGAATAAAATTACATCTCAATAATGTTCACAAATTAAAATGTCATGACAACAAAGACCACAGCCTTCTTTGAATACACCAGCCCTCACATTTGTAAACAAAGCTTTTTCTAAAATATAGTGTAGAAAAAAATGTAAAAGATAAGATACAAAGGCAACAATTCAATCAACTTGACAGATTTTGATGCTGTAATATTTACACTGAAGATGAAGTAACATAATTTTTAAAAAAACATAATTTTATAAAAAATGTTATTTTCTTTATCACATTAATATCTTCTGCTATTCTATAAAATCTACATGCATTATAGCCATATTTTTAATAAGAGCCATCAATTAATATGCGTTTTTACATGCCATAAATAATTTGAAATTGCATGTTCAAATAGTCCTCTAGTTGTGGCAACACATTGGATTTGATGCAATTACCTTTTTTTTTTTTTTCTTTCTTTTTTCACTTATTTTCCAAAATGCTTAGCATTTTACGCAAAATGACATTAATCTTAACATAGAAGAACAAATTTTTAGATAGAAAAAATTTGGAGCCATTTGATAAGCATTCGCTTAAACATTTGTGAAACTATTTTATGTTAAAGGTTAACGAAAACTAAGAGGTATCAGAAAACTATTGACATCAACTATTGGCTCACTTGTTTTTTTACTTAAGAGCCCAGTTATACCCTTTTTGTTTTCAATGGTCCATAAGAATTACGGATAAGATGCACTACATTCCTGCATGCCTCTTTTTGTGGGTGTAATTAAATTCCTTATCACATGCATTTTATTATTAACTTTTTGAGAATGTAGTAAAGAAAGCGAAAATTTGTTTCAAGAACCAGCATTTAACAACAGTGGAGATATATCAATTAATTGCAATCATTTCAAGGAAATAATGTTGAAGTACAATAGCAAGTTGTGGCAGATGGCAGAACACTAAAATTTAAAAATTTAAAACTGTCCCACAGCAATACTAAATATACCTTGGTTGTTGTAAGGTAATTTACGAAAAGGGAGGAGGAAAGTAATGAAATAAAGTACTTTACCACTCTTCCTATCCTATTTTGTGTTCTAATTACCCTCCTAGCAATATTCAAAAATGTTCAAACGATTGCAACTTTGAATTTTCGTCTGCATAGGATGAACTATCTTACATTAGAATTTAATAATACTTCTCATTAGAGCTCTGAAAGTACAGGTGATTTCCTTCAGAAACAAAACCACCACACATGTCAAAACAGAACAATTTTACAAAAGTTACAACTTTGATTTAAAAAGTTCATTTCTATTCAATTTTAAAAGTAATTTGTAAATAAATCTAATACTTTTCAAAAAGAATATTCTCTATATTTTATTTTTAGGGTAAAAAATTGTAATGTTCTTTCAGTTTGTCGATGGAAGTTCGGATTCAGATCAACAAAAAATATTTTAATTCCATCAATGTTAGAGTTTCAAAAACAATCAGTTCCTATTAAAGCTTTTCTGGGAGACAAATGGCACAAGTAAGCACTGTTGAACACATTCGAACATACTAACAAATTATATTTCAAATAATGATAGAAATGCATTATTTTTAAAAAGTAATAAATTTTAAAAAAATAATCCTATTTATTTATTTATTTAATTTGATTCAAAATTATATTTTATTTTATTTGAAAGACTATTTATAGAATTTTAGTGATGTAACATTCATAGTGAGTTTTGAAATTTAATTTATGGCATTAAAAATATTGATTTGTTTTTGTGATGGTACAGCGTTATGGAAGGGGTGAATTAAATTTTCACCTATTCTGCTAAACAGAGGACAATTCCATCTTTCAGGGTTGAAAAATTAATCTATTGAAGGTGAAAATTGCAAGTTATGAAGCCCCACAGGCCCACTGCAAATAATTATTAAATTAATGGACATACAAGATCCGAAGATAACCCACTGATCTTAGAGCACAAGTTCTTTTTTAACATGTAATGAAAGAGCTGTGATGGTTGCTAATATTAGTCTAGAATATCTGTCTTTCTCAGACATGAATGGGCAACATGCACAAACCAGCAAGAGAACAAGCATGCATCCAGTTCTCAAAAACAATTAAATACAGATGCACACCAAGCTTGCTTGTTTCATTTTCATTCAAACCAGAGAGCATTAGACTCGTCATCAGTAATTTAAATAATTATTTTATAAACAAATAATGAAATGTTTAATTTCACATTTTCAGAGAATACCAAAGCCAAAGACACATCAGTGAAACTGAATTAATTTTATTTTCTTTATATTGACGAGACACACAAAAATAATGACAACAAAATTTAAGAAAAATTGGACTTGTTTTATAAAGAGTGCAACAGAAGAAAATATCTCATTAACAATAATGTTGAAAACTATATTTCAATAAATATAGTTTATTGATATATCAGGGTATATATCAGGGTAATAAATATAAATATATCAGGGTAGCATGACCTTCAAAATTTAAGTTAGATTATTGTCTTTAAACATATTTTGTTTTTACAGCATCGGTACACAAAAAATACTCTGCATATTCACACCAGTATAGAGCAAACTCATTGACCACAGTGACATCAGGAAGTGGTAATAGCAACGGGTATGTCTGACCTGAGCATCAATGACCTCCCAGCACCTCTGCATTAATTCAGGTTCTTCAAATAGCCTGGACTGGCTTAAAAGGAGGCATGCATTCTTGGCAGTCAAACTTGTTTCCAAGTAGTTCACACATGCACGTGCAAGATGGGGAACAATATACTTTTTGGCAACATATAATGTAGCCAAGACTGTATCCGCTTCCAATTGAATTTCATCACAATACAGATATCTGTAACAATATCATCCACATTCTTTTTACATAAAAACATCAAAAGGAGGCAAGTAATCTGTAGTTAATACTTTATTTCAAATGTAAATGAAAATACAATACATCCAATGGCTGAAAATTAATAACTTCAATTAAATCACAAAATATGAAGTCAATAATTTTATTTATTTTTTTTAATAACAACAATAAAAAGTTTGGACTTTGCTGTTGGAGAAAACTGTTTCTACTTATGATTTACCTTAACAATGTAAGAAAAGCAGAAGGCTCCACATCAGGTACTTCAATTTCCGCCTTATTTTCGGCCAACCCCCCATAAAACATTGCATAAAACACTGAGCTTCCAGTTGCCAAAATGTATTTATGAGCTGGAACTGTTTGTGTATGGCCTGAAACAAGAAACCCCTTCATAGATACACGCTTCTGATCATTAGTTCAAGAACATAAAAACAAAAAAACATGTTGTAGGGTTCAGATCATACGCTTGGAGCATTGCTTTCCTAGATGGGTGCAATGGCGGATCCAATATGGAAGGGAGGGGGGAAGGAGGCAATGAGGTTCAAATCAACACCTTTTCATAATTTTACTCAAAGTACTCAAAATAATTAATCACATCACATCTCATTAAGTCTGCAAGGATGGCATCTTTCAAAGAAATTCACACAAAAGTCATTGTGCTACTAAAACTGCCATACAGTAATAAAAATATGTTGATTGATTATTTCAGTTTTCAGGTGCATCAACTGCTATGATCATTCATTCCAAAAGTGTAGTGCATGTTATATCTTGGGAGGGAGTACTGTTCTTCCCTGCTAGAACATAAAATCTGGCACTGACCTATATGTTAGCTCGAGTCCTTCAAGTACCCCTCCCAGCAGTGCACTGCCCAGTCACGACAAGCTGTAAGGACCTGAAAACCTGACTAGTCTCCTGACTTGTGTGATAAGTGTCCTGCATGCAAGTGTTTGTGTGTGTCAAGTGTATTTGTGTGAATAAGAGGAAAGGAGAGGACAAGGATGAGGAAGGAAAGATCTGCGGTCCATGGCTTGCTTGTTAGGGTACAGCTCCACCATTTGCCTAGTATTGATTGAAGTAACGATGGAAAACTACTGATCAGAACACATGGCTACTAGAATCATCTGGCTTAGTGGCAAAATTTAAACTAGCTATTTAACTAGTGACAAAAATACATCTTCAGGAAATTCACTTTAGGAACTCTGAAATGCTGTGGTGGTAACAGATGTTGCCCTGAGCCATCTCAGATAGTAAAGAAGGTATTTGACAACAGGGCAGTATTGATACACAATTGGTGCTCAAGAGCAATTAGAAAATCTTCAACTCAACAGAACCAAGTCTAATCACTGTTGTAAATTATCTCAAATATTACTTTACTAACAGTTTCCTTTTGCAAAGTTACCATAGTTGTGAGACCCATGTTAAAGATTTCCCACATTGAAAACCACCTTAGAATTATACCATTGCCAGGAAAAATTCAATGTCCATGATTTCATTTCAAAATTGAGAGGAAGAGAAAACTGATCAAATTTAAAAATATTTTAATATGAAAGTTTCATCCATTCAATCTCTTCAATACAGAAAACAATCAAGAACTTTAAAATTCTGAATGATTTATTTATTTTATGATGGCACATATATAGCTCACACAAGTTTTCTTCATACTCAAACTCCTTAGTCCTCACCCAGCGCTGAATAGCACGCCCCGTTAGGGTTCAACTTCGGTTCAACTCCGAATGGCACGTACCAATTTACAATGCTGGCAACAACCACCTCATACTTTCAAAAGAATTGTAGCCTTTCTCATGGCACTCTTTGGCATATTAAGTTCATGCCCACAGTTGGTACGGCATTTTAACATGTCATAACCAGAGCCCTTCTCTCCCCACCGTGGAATATCAAGAAAACTTGTGCATATAGTACATCCTTCAGTGATGGGGTCAAAACATTAGGACCATGTGCTGACATTGATGTCAAAATCAATTCATTGAATTGTCATTCTTGTCATTCCCTCTCTCTTATAAGTATTTACACTGCTCCACAACTCCAATAATATTCTCTACGATAATATTGTTCTGTTTAATTGCACATGTTTAAAAAAACACTTAGAAAACTCACTAATTTTTCACATGCACATTATGAAAACACAATTAATATAGAACTCCTTTCATAACCACATGCATTTGTTCTTCAAGTTCTCAGTTTCTTTTACAATATTACATTCTATGAAATATGCTACTGTATGAAATTTGAATTGCATGTTACCTGGGCTTCCTACAACAAAATGTATGTCTGACATCAACTCATTATTAAACATAGCAGCATTTCGTTCGCAGACAGTTGTCCTTTGAGCTTGCCAGTTGGGATCTCCAGTTGTTACCTTGGAACACACCAAACTAAATGAGGTGTTAAATGGTGAGTTTCCACTAGGTGAAGCAATAGGAGAACTAGGAACACTTGCAGGCTGGGTTATTTGCACAGTCTCTTGCTGTGAGATGCTCGAGGATGTTGAAAGGCCACTGTTACTTAGGGTTTCCACTGTTGGTAAAAATATATTATTAAGTAACATGAATACATTACTAGACAACAAACTTAAGTTAATAAGTCTACAAATTGCAAATAAAACCTGTGTATGTTAATGTCAACTGTTATAAATAAACTGACAATTATCATTCTTAATGTAAGCAAATAACACAAACAAATGAAGCTCTCTCCACAGTCAATCAAAACATCAATATGGTTGATGCAAGATTTTAAAAAAATTTAATTAATATATATAAACCTCTTGAAAATTATTTGATATGTGTAATCATGTCAATGTAATTGGGAATATCATACATAAATATTACTTTCACAAATCAATTCTCCATTCAAATTTTGAACGTGTCATTTTCAAATTACGTTTCTTCAGAAAGTAAGTGAAGGCAAGGTCAACAAAAATAAAATAAAACAGCTGTTGTTGTTTCAATAATGTATGCATGTATAATTGTTGATTGAAATAAGTGTAATTGTCGTAAAGATAGAAACTTGAATAAAAATCGTTTTTATAAGGACATTAGATAAATTACACCAACTGTCAACATTTGAATGTTTGACATTAACACTGATTGCCATTTGCAAGAACTACGACACTATCGTCTACAACAAGCTTTCTCTTTCATACACATAACAAGTCACATTCGTGTTCCATGATTTTTTATTTAGTTTTGGATGGGTAATACCCAATAATGGGATAATTATATAGTACAACATTGCAATTTCTCGTTTTTCTAGACACAAAGTTGTCAATCACTAAAAAAATGGCTCACACATCATCTTACCATTCACCCAAGCATTAGTTTGCGTCACAGTAATGTTATCCTGGGATCTCTTAATTGGCTTGGGAGCAATTTTGGAGTATAAATTTGACATGGCCATGCCGAGAAAATGTTTTCACGGCTTAACCCGAGCATGCGACGAAATAACAAAAACAGAGATGTCCACACAACCACAGTCCCAGTCCAGTTGCACAAACACCTCCAAACATTATCAACAGCCAAGGGGGCGTTCAGAAACGTACGGAGTGTCAGGTTAGCCAATACCACAAAACTCAATATAGTGGAATTATTTTACACAGAGGCCATTGTTTTTCAGCGGCACATTCGAGAGAGAGGAAGATGATAGCGTTCCCTCGCGTACTTTTATGCATATTTTTCATGGTGGAAAATCGATTTTATAAGAAATAGGTGTTGAATGAATTTTCGTTTTATTTCATGTTGTTTTTTTCTGCAATTGGGACTTATCCTATAAGTATTCATATCCTACATGCCGTGTCATATTCCACTTGTGTTGTTCCATTCATTTCAGAAATAATTTCAAAGCTATTTTTATTTTGTACTGTTCATTTACGGCAAGTTCTCACCTGCTAAACGGATTGAAAATACATTTTCCAGAAAATTCACAATACTTTCGTGATTCATGTCTGCGAAATATTTAGTTTAAAAGACTTCTTACCATGGATGAATATGATGTTGCTCTATTTTCTTATCATATAGAGAGGGAGTTAAAATTATACATACTTATTTTTGCATTATTACCTGCAAAACAAAAGCCATGAACATAGGGTTCTTGAATTCTTCCAGTTTTAGAATCTTTCCACGCAGCAATCGAGTGACTGTAAGTTTACACGTTTACGTGTATTACGTGGGTTTCACAGGTCCCCACAAATTCGGGACCTACAAAATTATTCATCACGAACGAAACATATTTAAATATGACAATGGAAATGGAAAACAACACGATTTCTGCATGAATATTACTGTACTATGAATGTTGAATGCGCTGGTTTCAAAACTGATAGACCTACTATATTACCAGGGTTGGGCAGTATTTAAATACATGTATTTGAAATACGTATTTTAAATACATTTTGTATTTGAAAATCTGTATTTGAGTTTTTTGAACGTGTATTTTAGAGATGTATTTAAATACATAACATAGGTGTATTTAAAAAGAAAATACTAAAAATACTTCAAATGCAGTTGAAGATAACGAGGATAGTTTCTTTTTGTTTGATTCTGCTAGTAAATGAACCTCACTGAAACAAAAATAAAAGCCCCTTTCAGCTTCTGAATGTGAATTATCTTCATTTTTAAATTATAAATCTAAATCATTAAAAATGCCAACAATTTTCCGGCAACAAAAAATGTGTTTATTCCTTGTAACTAGAGTCCGGACAATGCCCTTTTTGCCTATTTTATTTCTTTGAATGTATTTTTGGGTAACTTACCTCATTATCAATGTTCATCTCAGAAGTGGCTTTTGCGAGGGTTTTATCATGCCTATTTTAGAGATAATTGCCTAATCGAGCGTTAAGAGCCTATAAGTGCCTACATTGAATTTTCCGCATATTAAATATTTTTTTTCACTATATTTTATTTTCTACAATCATTTTGTGAGAAATCACTGATGAGTAATTTTTATCAAATAAGAAACATCCGCGTAAAATCTGCCAGGGCGTCCTCCGATCGAGAAGCTCTATGCCCTGTGTTCTTGTCTGTAAGGCGTCGACACCGAGCAGCGACACCGTTTAGAGACGTATGGGAATTTGACACTGCGAGTTACCTTATCTACTTCGCCGAAGCCCGTCAGGGCGCTCCAGAAAATAGCAAATGCTCTCGTCTTTCCGATCTTCGCAATGATTGGTGAGCTATCTGTTCCTTACCAAGAACAAAATTGCCTTCAAAAATAGTGCTCCCGGCATCTTTCGCTTTTTGAAAGGTAGAATTACACAAGGTAGGCGGAGTTTTCTTCCATAATTTTGTAACGGTTTCGAAGTTTGATACATACCAGATCAGTAAATTTGCTGTTCCTGGTAAGCGTACTTGCTATAATGCCAAAAGAGAAGTTTCAATAAGTGCATTGAAAAAAGAGTGGATTTATGGAGGAGATTCACGGCGGACTAGAAATGTATTTTTTTGCATATGTTGTGAAAAGGTGGTAAACTGTGCCAAAAAATATTTCTTACAGCA